>OMKN01031901.1:2929-14398 GCA_900302345.1 Melanonus zugmayeri | reverse complement strand
TCAGGGGTTATGGATGGGGAGAAAGATGTCAGAACAGAATATCAGTTCCTGATCCTCTTTCTCTCCTCCTTTGTGTGTAGAGAATACATCTCTGTGGGCTGTTGGCAAAAGAACACCTCTTTTTGGGTCAGAAATTTGCACATTTGACTAAATAGCAAGTGAATTTCAGACCAACTGGCATTATTACCGTCAAATTGAGGCCGTCACAATGTCAGTCTCAATTTTGATGACTAGCAATTTTATATATGAAATGTGACATTTCTTATGTAAAATGTAACCAAATCTTCAGTTAGTCAATGTGAGAGGTGTTTTTTTGTTGTTGTGTGTTTTGCATGCATTTTAATATCCGTTGTAAGACCTGTCTATTGACAAATGTTATGCCTATCCAATTCATTCCTGTTAACCCATTAACTACTTACACTTCCTCCCTACTCTTCTTCATGGGCACATCATGTCTTCCAAAGTTCTGCTCTCCCTCTTCCACGGGATTTAGTTGAACTCTTTTCTATCCTCTACCATGACAGCATGTCCCTGTGTATCTAGTTTCATTCACATAAATCCCAAATAACAAGAAACACCACAGCATTTTATTTTGCATGCATAGGACAGATGGCTAATAACCTCACTATCTCCATCATCTACATACACGGGATAAGGAAGTAACAATGCCAGTTTGTTTGCTGGTTTTATACGTAATGTCTCGCAAACTTGTAGCATTGACATATACATTTTCTTCTCATACTACCATTAGCATGATAATTGCATGCCTACGTATGCTATTTATGAACAGATATAACAATATTTCTAATAACAACAGGTTATATCATAATATATATATATATATATATATAGTAAGAGAGCTTACTAACACTGATGCATGAGGTAAACATTGAAATGGCAGCCATGCATTTGTAAGTCTGTAGCATCCTAACACAAAGCACGGAGTCTTGTTCCATTTAATCTCATTCCAAAACAACAACAACAACGACAGCAACGCCCCATCCAGAGCACCTCTTTACAACCCCCAGCTGCCACCCACTCCCATCCAATCCAAGCCCATTCACCTCCTACCTTAGTGTGTCCACCCCTTTTCTCAAGCTCCCCTGGAAACATCCGCACCTGCATACGGGTTCCTAGTGCTGCTGACTTCTATGAACATTGTCTGTCTGTGCCGTCTCCATTTTGAGCTTTTTGACTTCCATTGATTGGTTCATTGTTAAATGCGCATCAGCCAATGAAGAGCTTGTAACCCCGTCCTGTGAGTGGTTTGATTTATTAACCCAAACCAAACACTGTCTACATTGTCATAATAATGAGGATTGTGCAGTCTTCAATTTTCTTCAAATTATTGTTCTAGGTTTTAGTTTGAACTATTCTTCACATATGAAAAAAATACATCAATGTCTGTTATAATATTGAGCAGATAGACGTTTCAGATGGATGTATTCTTTCTGTTTCTTGTAATGAAGCTTCAAAGACGACGTTGACACTGTCGTACGATAACCAAATCCAGGTCCTAGATGGTTGCTAACACACTTCAGTTATAACACACACACAGAGGGGGAGATGGACAGTTTTGGATGATGTCTCCTGAGCCCTGTGGGTGTGTTCAGTTAGTCCCAGGGCCCATCGTTACAGTTCATGTGGAAAGTGCACGCTACCTCCTGTTACTCAGTGTGTCGATTGCTAACCACGTTTCTCTGTTCTCCACCTCCCCCTCCTCCTCCTCCACCACCACCACCACGGTGGTACCGTCATGTGTAACACCTATGTTGTCAACCCCCCCCACCTCCCAAACCGCCCTTGCACGCCATTTTTTTTTTGGTTTGTTTTTGTTGCGGTGGTCATTGCTCACGCCAGGTCTGAGGAAGAAGAACCTGTCGCCCGGCGCGGTGGACAGCGACGTGCGCGGGATCTCCGGCGTGGACCTGTTTGGAGCGTCGGATGCCGTGGTCAAGCACGTCCTGGAGGTGAGGCGTGTTGGGCCGAGAGGACGGCATGACGCTAGCTCTAGGTGTTGGGTTTGTTGTAGCAGACCCTGACATGTGGCCTGTCAGATTCGGTAGAAAGTAAAAAAAGGACTTTAAGGATAAAGTGTAGATCAACCATATTGGTTCAACATTTTTGCATTGTTCATCCAATGGTGTGATCGTTTTAGATGGGTTTTTAACATTTACATGGCAGCAATGTTGACCTTTTTTTCTCAAAATGGTACAATCCTATACATATGATCCCTGTTAATGATTTTATCAGTTTATAATTCTCAAAGCATGTAAAACCATACAAATAATATCACAACATGTTACAAGTTATGTATTTAAGTTATGTATTTAAAGTGTGTGTGTGTGTGTGTGTGTAGGGTCATGACCGTGGGGTCAACTGGGCAGCCTTCCACCCCACCATGCCCCTCATTGTGTCTGGGGCTGACGACAGGCAGGTCAAGATCTGGAGGATGAATGGTGAGTGTCTGGTCGTCTCTGTCTAGCAATACGTCTCTCTCTCTCTCTCTGTCTTGGGGATGGCCGAGTATTGACTAACTGGGAATGCAACCAAAGCATGCGATGCATTTAAAAGTCAAATGAAGCCAAAACGGGTTGTATTTGTTAATAGAAAACATTTTTTCTGATGTATAATCACATGCATATTAGTGTGTGTATATTAGATTATCTGTCACTTAATAGCATTTGTATTGCAGACAACTCAATTACTCAGATGTATAGACCAGTTGCCAAGTCTTTCTCCTCACTAATGTTATTACATGGATTGAATAGCATCTCATGTTTGTTCCATGGTCATGGTATTCCTCTAGTGCCCATTCTACGCTGTTTTCACAATCTAGTACCACACTAAGCCCTGCAATTATTTAGTAGTAATAGGGCTGCATAGCTTTTCATTACAATTTTACTCCAATACGTAGATAGATGCAGTTGTTAGAAATAACACTTTAGTCTAGATGTTGTTGAGGTATTGCAATGGGCACAATTTGAATGAATGTTAAATGAAAGCAAAGGTTAAATGTTCCCATGTAATACACACGTACATACGAGTCTGTATCTAGCATTGTTTAGCGACGTCCTTTTCAAACCCCAGTGGGGAAAAAAGTGAATGATTGATGTTCCTCTCGTTCCTCCCATCCCAGTATAATCATCATGTTTGCACTTGCAAGAAAACAGTCGCCAATTAAAATGAAATGACACAGAGATGGATGGGTTTACATGGAAACCCTTCTGACATGTTATCGTCATCATAATGTGCAGAGTCCAAGGCGTGGGAGCTGGACACGTGCCGCGGTCACTACAACAACGTGTCGTGCGCCGTCTTCCACCCGCGCCAGGAGCTCATCCTGTCCAACTCTGAGGACAAGAGCATCCGTGTGTGGGACATGTCCAAGAGGACAGGTGTCCAGACCTTCCGCCGTGACCACGACCGCTTCTGGGTGCTGGGCGCTCACCCCAACCTCAACCTCTTTGCTGCCGGTAAGCGTCATTCCATTACATTCGTTTTTTAGTTTTTATTTATTAATTTCCTCACATTTCAGATCACGGATAGCCCGAAGCCATTATGATCCGGTCAATCCGATTTCCCCCCCCCCAGGTCACGACAGCGGCATGCTGGTGTTCAAGCTGGAGCGGGAGCGGCCGGCCTACGCTGTCTACGGCAACATGCTGTACTACGTCAAGGACCGCTTTCTCCGCCAGCTGGACTTCAACAGCAGCAAGGACACCGCGGTCATGCAGCTCCGCAGGTGTGTGTGTGTGTGTGTGTGTGTGTGTGTGTGTGTTAGGGTTGGGCGACTGGACTGAATGCATTGCCGGTGGAGTTATTGAATTTTTGTATTCTTATTTCCTGGACCAGCAGCTCGTATAAATCACTCCAAACAGAACATTAGGGTAAAAGAAACACTAAGAAATGAGACTCCGACCTGTAAACGGCTCATTTAACATATAAAAATCATGTTTGACATGACGAATAAATAGCATAATTCCCTTTTATTTATTTATGAATTCAATACAAAACATAATGCATTGAATGCAAATAGTCCATATATCTAATAATCAAATGAGTTCTATTTGTGTAAATAAGCCTGTGATTGGTCTACAATAGGTGTAGCTTATTGGTTAAACTATTCAATGGTTCAGTCTGAGCAAAGCCAATGTTCTCTTCTCCAGTGGGTCCAAGTTCCCAGTGTTCAGCATGTCCTACAACCCCGCCGAGAACGCAGTCCTGCTCTGCACTGTAAGTACACACACACACACACACATTGACACGCATGATTTGGATAGACACACACACATCCTTTTGAGAACCCATTTTGCACGTATTTCTGTTTCATACCTCTTCTGTCCTCCAGAGGGCGACCAACCTGGAGAACAGCACCTATGACCTCTACTCCATTCCCAAAGAGAGCGACTCCCAGAACCCTGACGGTATTAATGCACCATTTTAAACAAAGCAAACCAGTTGCTTCATTCATACACGTTGTATTCACGTTTGATGTCTGTTGTGTTCAGCTCATCATTCTGAGGTTTGTCTCTCTCAGCCCCAGAAGGAAAGCGGTCCTCTGGGCTGACGGCCGTGTGGGTGGCCAGGAACAGATTTGCAGTACTGGATCGCATGCACTCGGTATGCCTTGTTGTACAAGACTATTTGTTCTACATCAGACGTCTCCAACAGGTCGCTCGCTACCGGTAGCTTGCAGGCCGTCAATCGGTAGCTCGGCAAAAAAATTCTAAATGCTATACAGAGTCCGCCCACATATATTACATCCATAATCAGTCTCATGCTCAGATATTTATTACACATCATACACATCAACACAAAAACCAAAAACCAAGCAATTAACGGTGGATAAAATGTACACATTGTTCCTCATATGGAACCAGGCGTAGAAGAGAAGAACACACTGATACTCGTGGTGCTGAATAATGAAGTACATGTGGTTTTCTGTGTGAAATTGAATGTTATTAAATGTGCGACCACGCCCTGTGGACCAAGGGTCAGAGTTTTCATGTTGCAGCTTTTTAATGTTGTAATTATCACAATTTACAAAATATCCACCCCTTATATGGATGTTGGTTCCTGTGACGTTTCCCCCCCCCAGCTTCTGATCAAGAACCTGAAGAACGAGATCGTGAAGAAGGTGCAGGTGCCCAGCTGCGAGGAGATCTTCTACGCCGGCACCGGCTCCCTGCTGCTGCGCGACGCCGATGGCGTCACACTGTTCGACGTTCAGCAGAAGCGCTCACTGGCCACGGTCAAGATTGCCAAGGTCAAGTACGTGGTGTGGAGCGCTGACACCAGCCACGTGGCCCTGCTGGCCAAGCACGGTACGTCCAGCACCCTAACCCGGCAGCACCCTAACCGGGCACAAAGAGACATTGAGGCAGTTTAGGACTTAATCCATCTTTTCATTTCAGAATAAGTGACATTTCAAATGTCACTTTTGAACTTGAATTGGTTGACGTGCGTGGTTATGAATGGACCGGCGTGTGTTTATGAATGGACCAGTGTCTTTTTGTGCTCATTACTGAAACGTCACAACCCTCAAGTCATAGTAAAAAGAAATGTAATAAAATGATAACGGTAAATAAATAACAAATTAAATCACATCAAATGAGGTTGCGATCAAAAAGAAAATTGCACATGATTGCACATCAGTCATAGAGGCCATGGAAAAACCTTCTCTCATTCTCTCTCTTCTCCTCCCGCTCCGTCCTCATTCAGCCATCATGATCTGCAACCGCAAGTTGGAGAGCCTGTGCAACATCCACGAGAACATCCGCGTGAAGAGCGGGGCCTGGGATGAGAGCGGGGTGTTCATATACACCACCTCCAACCACATCAAATATGCCCTCACCTCCGGGTACGCCGCCGCCAGCCACACACACTCTGATCTTTTGTTGTTGTTTTTAAACGGTAATAATGAGAAATGTTGCTTGTTTGTCCAGGGATCGGTTGGGTATACGTCAGCATGTTTCATGAGCTACTTCATAGATGGGTATATTCTATGAATACATACCTTATGTACATTTCAATATGTACATTGTATTTGTTTACATAGTTGTACATATGCAAAAAAATGTATACATTGTTTTGCTGCTTTTTCATATTTTTACGCCTTAATGTACTTTTTGTGTTTTTATATTTTTTTAATACATTTTCTTTTTTCTATTAGCTTGAACTAAGGGCAACAATTCTCCCCCCCCACCCAGGAATAATAAAGACATCTGAATCTGAATGGAGGTCTGACATTGAGTTCCCCCCCCTCTCTCCCTCCACAGCGACCATGGCATCATCAGGACCCTGGACCTGCCCATCTACGTGACACGCGTCCGGGGCAACAGCGTCTACTGCCTGGACCGGGAGTGCAGGCCCCGCGTGCTCACCATCGACCCCACCGAGTACCGCTTCAAGCTGGCTCTGGTCAACCGCAAGTATGAAGAGGTGGGCACACAGATAGAATACTACACATCTGTTTAATATCACGTTTCATATGATCTCCAGGAAAAGGATCATTTATTAATGTTAATGTTTTATGTGTTAATGTGTCAACCACGTCTATACGTTAAAAAAAATCCACCAAATCCATCTTCAACTTATAAACAGATAGTTGACAAAAAGTTACATAATTATCATGTTCTTCTAAAGCGTTCTTTTGTGCTGCTCTCTTCAGCTAGCAAGAATGTGAGCTATTGCTACACTAATGTAAAAGCAGGGAGTAAAACCCGTTGAAGTGGCCTTTTGGATCTGGTGTCGAATATCTGTCGTAATTGTAGGTTATGTGTAAATGGGTGGGGGTGGGGTTAACGACATACACCATGAATCACTTCACCGGCAACATTTTTTTAACCCGTTGTGTCCATCTTGAACCATCGTTGACCCTGCCAGGTGCTCCACATGGTGCGTAACGCCAAGCTGGTGGGCCAGTCCATCATCGCCTACCTGCAGAAGAAGGGCTACCCCGAGGTGGCGCTCCACTTCGTCAAGGACGAGAAGACCCGCTTCAGCCTGGCTCTGGAGTGTGGCAACATCGAGGTAACCTTCACCCCATTAGCTCTTTATTATTATTATTATTATTATTTTTATAGTATTATTATTATTTACATACTAAGTAGTATGCAAGGAGAAAACAGGATGCTGAAAGTACCTGGGTGGTGTACTATTTTTTTTACGAAAATGGTACTTTGAGTGTGCGAACATGGGACACTCCAGTCGCTTGGATAACCCGTGGTGCATTCCGACAGGAGTAATGATATAAGAGGTGACGCTGGTTCAATCCCGTCTGTATTTTATGTTTAATACGTTGAACATATTTTGCACCGTTTCATGGATAAATTTAAAGATGTCCTCCCCTACCACCAGGTGGCGCTGGAAGCAGCCAAGGCCCTGGACGACCGCGGCTGCTGGGAACGTCTGGGTGAGGCGGCCCTGCTCCAGGGCCACCACCAGGTGGTGGAGATGTGCTACCAGAGGACCAAGAACTTTGACAAGCTCACCTTCCTCTACCTCATCACCGGTAACCTGGCAAAGCTGCGCAAGATGATGAAGATCGGTAAGGATGTGTAGTGTGTGTCATCGATGGAGTCTTTGCGTCAAACATAACGTCTGAGGAAGTGTCTCACTCAGTAAGATTTGACTAATTGGTTCAAATGATTGACAAGAGATATGGTTTGGCACTAGTTTGAGCCGATCCTTGACCATGGTAGCGCTGTCCCTTAGTGGCGTGTCTTCAACATGTCCTACATGTGCCGTCCTGCAGCGGAGATCAGGAAGGACATGAGCGGCCACTACCAGGGGGCGCTCTACCTGGGGGACGTCAGCGAGAGGGTCCGCATCCTGAAGAACTGTGGACAGAGTAAGTCCACTCCTTGTCTTCATGGATCTTCTTTTTGTAGTTGTTGCCTCTGCACCAGTGTGGCGTTAAAATGTGATACTTGATATTTAAATGTACAAAAATTATTAGTTATAACCTAATGTCAGAACGATGCTGTGCTTTCTCACGCAACAGCACGTCCCGCTCCCGTTGTAAATGACCGTGATGATGAGGTGATGAACCAGGTCGTCGGTGTGGGCGGCGCTCCCCCGGTTAAGTCACTAATGTCCCCTTTGTGTTCCCAGAGTCTCTGGCCTACCTGACCGCCGCCACCCACGGCATGGACGAAGAGGCGGAGGCCCTGAAAGAAACCTTTGACCTGGAGAAGGAGACGGTGTGTAGCGAGGATAAATCCCCCTCTCAACATAAACACACACACACACACATCAGCTCTCACTGAGTAGACCTTAGAGGGATGGTGCAATACACTGCACCATCAGGAACCTGTTTAGACAGTATTGCTGTAGTACACCACCCTTTCATTCATTTTAATATCATTTTTGAGCTCCTCGCCTATGCAAGCGCAGATAATGGTTGCTTAGCAACAACGGCTGACCAATCCAACAACATCAACCGATGGGTCTAAGTGCCATCTCAGTGGACGGAGTGGGTATGTCCCCAACATCCGTGGGCTGTCTCGACAGTGTCGCTAATGTAACGCATCCGACGGCTGTCTCGTAGATTCCAGAGGTGGACCCTAACGCCCAGCTGCTGCAACCCCCACCCCCCATCAACCCCCTGGACACCAATTGGCCTCTGCTCACCGTCTCTAAGGGCTTCTTCGAGGGAGCCATCGCAGCCAAGGGTGAGGCCTCGGGACTCCTGTACCCACACACTCACACAACACACCGAGCCTTGAGTCATGTTGCTCTTTGTTGTTTAGTTAATTTAGGCACTACTCCCATGAGTGTCCAATGAGTGTTTTTTCTTCTCTTCTATGCCTGGTTCCATATCAGGAACAATGTTGTGTACATTTTATCACCAATAATTGCGTTTTTTTGTGTTGATGTGTGAATAAATCTCTGAGCATGAGACTCTGATGATGTCATATATATGGGCGGACTCTAGCTGTTAACCGTGTGCTGTTTCAGGCAAAGCGGGTCAGATGGCAGCAGACCTGGACATGGAAGCCCCGGGCGGGGAGGGCTGGGGAGAGGACGCAGAGCTCCAACTGGACGAAGGTGATGAGGGAGTCATGCTTTACGTCATCTCTGCCTCCTTGTTTTAGTGTCAGTAAAGACTCGAAAACGCCCACGAAGACAGAACGGAACAATATGACGAAGAAGCGGCCCTGATTGGTCGGTTAGTTCACTGATTATTTGGCCGCTCCTCCCCCAGATGGTTTTATGGACGCCCAGGATGGTCTCGGGGACGAGGGAGGACTGGTGAAGGACGAGGGAGGAGGCTGGGAGGTGGAGGAGGACCTGGACTTACCCCCGGAGCTGGTGAGAAAGACACAAGTGTCACTTGGCTTATTTCTTTAATTTCTTATATTGAGGACAAAAATCATTGAATCTGACTGATTGCTTCCTCCGCCAATAGGATATGCCGTCAGGCGCCGGAGGCGGGGCTGAGGACGGCTTCTTCGTCCCGCCCACCAAGGGAATGAGCCCCACCCAGACGTGGTGCAACAACTCCCAGCTGCCAGTGGACCATGTCCTGGCCGGATCCTTCGAGACCGCCACCAGGGTACGGCCATGCAGCATGCCATGCAGCATGCGTACATAATGAGTGGGGAAATAGGTTTTTTAACTTGTTTGGTTGTAAATGGGTATCATCTATAACACTTACCACTTACTGCCAATATTAAATCCTCAACTTTTAATGTGTAAAAAAAATAATACAAAATGAAGTCACCATTCTTTAAAAAAAATAAAAAATAAAAAGGGAATAGTTTGATGTTTGATCAAGTCTTATGGATTCTGGTTCTCAGGATATGCGCATGTAACAAACATGTAATGTGGGCTGACACTAACATTGTCCTCTCTCTTCTACAGCTGCTCCATGACCAGGTGGGCGTGGTGAACTTTGGGCCCTACAAGTGTCTGTTTATGCAGACGCTTTCCCGGGGACGCACCTGCTACCTGGGCCTGCCCTCCCTGCCCTGCCTGCGAGGCCACCCCCAGAGGAACTGGAAGGTACGCTCCTCGTGTCCCGTGTTTGTACATGACGTGTGTCGGGTGAAATCGCCATTGATTTATCCTCCACCTAAAACTACAAGAGTTTTGGGTGTCACTCAGTTGAAGTTGTAGTTAAAGAGTCACGAGACGTTAAAGTCACACCTCAGGGGACAGTGCCACCTCCTAGTGAAAATCGGTTCTTGCAATTGGTGTTTCTGATTGGCTCGAATTGGTGCCAGGTGGTGTCACGCACCATATAAACTGCAGCACCGATTTCAACCAATCAGAAACGGAAATTGCAGATGTCTGTTTGATGCGTTCCTTGGTTAGATTGTTTTGTCTCAATCACAGGTGCGTGTAACACAACAGGAAGTGGAGGAGGGAGGGGACCTTTTTTTGGGTCGTTTAGTTTCACAGTCTTTTGCTCTTTTCTGCTCTCTCTTTACAACTCTTGAATCTGACCTACAGCAGCTTTAACATGTTCATTTTATTTATTTTTGTTGTTTATTAACACGTAGGATTGCGGGGCCAAACAGGGCCTTCCTGCCGTGGGTCTGCGTCTCTCCGACCTCATCGCCCGCCTGCAGCAGTGCTACCAGCTGACCACGTCTGGCCGCTTCGAGGAGGCTGTGGAGCGCTTCCGGGCCATCCTGCTCTCCGTGCCACTGCTGGTGGTGGACAACAAACAGGAGATCGCCGAGGTGAGTTTGCCGGGGGGACGCCATGTCTTGTTCCCCCAACATACAGGTGATTTAGAGAAATCCATCAAGAGAGATTAAGACAATGGTTCTGCTGTTTAAACCATGCTCTCCAAGTTGAGTAAAGATTGGTACTAAGGTTAGTACATTACTAGTATATTACCCATGTATTTGTTGTACTTGCATACAACTACAGTATAATCTATGGTGTAACTTGTAAGACTGAGCACTTTGAACGGGCATCTAATGGTCATTGAGTTTCTCATTAAATGAACATGGTGTTGCCTTTACCCATCTCTGGTCCGTTTACGTCTGTTCACATTCACACGCGTTGTGGGGCCTGACACATGGTGAATCTTTGTGAATAAATCTGTGCAATGTCTTGGTTGTAGCTCCCTGGTCTTTTAAAGGTATCTTGTCATGTACATGTTACTGTGTGTGTGCCAGGCTCAGCAGCTGATCACCATCTGCAGAGAGTACATCGTGGGTCTGACCATGGAGACGGAGAGGAAGAAGTTGCCTAAAGACACGCTGGATCAGCAGAAGAGGCTGTGTGAGGTAAAACCAAAACATCCCTTTTAAAGACACTGGTCACACTAGTCACTAGTCACTAGTCAACATGTATGTTTAACATCTGCAGCTTAAGTTGTGATCTAGTCATTTCATATCGTCATTGTATTTCTTCATATCATTGGATTCCATTGGTATGACGGTGTAGGGATGAACTGGGACTGACTCCCATGTGTTGGCATACATGTAAAAATCCCCCCCCCCCCCT
>OMKN01031900.1:0-14110 GCA_900302345.1 Melanonus zugmayeri | reverse complement strand
GATGATTATAGGGGTAATTATGGTGGTATAGGTTGATTGTAGGGGTAGTTATGGTGGTATAGGATGAGTATAGGGGTAGTTATAGTGGTATAGGATGAGTATAGGGGTAATTATGGTGGTATAGGATGATTGTAGGGGTAGTTATGGTGGTATAGGATGAGTATAGGGGTAGTTATAGTGGTATAGGATGAGTATACAGGTAGTTATAGTGGTATAGGGTGAGTATACGGTAGTTATGGTGGTATAGGATGATTTTAGGGGTAGTTATGGTGGTATAGGATGATTATAGGGGTAGTTATAGTGGTATAGGATGAGTATAGGGGTAGTTATGGTGGTATAGGATGATTGTAGGGGTAGTTATAGTGGTATAGGATGATTATAGGGGTAGTTATAGTGGTATAGGATGAGTATAGGGGTAGTTATGGTGGTATAGGATGAGTATACGGGTAGTTATAGTGGTATAGGGTGAGTATAGGGGTAGTTATGGTGGTATAGGATGAGTATAGGGGTAGTTATGGTGGTATAGGATGATTGTAGGGGTAGTTATGGTGGTATAGGATGAGTATAGGGGTAGTTATAGTGGTATAGGATGAGTATAGGGGTAGTTATAGTGGTATAAGATGAGTATAGGGGTAGTTATGGTGGTATAGGATGATTATAGGGGTAGTTATGGTGGTATAGGATGATTGTAGGGGTAGTTATGGTGGTATAGGATGATTATAGGGGTAGTTATAGTGGTATAGGGTGAGTATAGGGGTAGTTATGGTGGTATAGGATGATTGTAGGGGTAGTTATGGTGGTATAGGATGATTATAGGGGTAGTTATAGTGGTATAGGGTGAGTATAGGGGTAGTTATGGTGGTATAGGATGATTGTAGGGGTAGTTATGGTGGTATAGAATGAGTATAGGGGTAGTTATAGTGGTACAGGTTGGCTGGTTGTAGGGGTCGTGACGGTGGTTGTGTTTTCGTGAGGAAGTTGGGTTGGTCGTATCGAATAACAATCCAGCCTAATAATTCATTCTTTTCATCCCACCATTCAAAGTTATATGAAGCAATTTCTAGTAGTAGTAGTTTTTAGTAGTACCTCCGTCAGATTAAAGTGTTCCTTAGAACCAGTAAAATATTAAAGACAGTCAGTCCAATATTCACACGATTAGTTTGGTTTAAACACTCGGTCCACTTGCTCATGTCCAGACGCCCACACAATGAGCTGCTCTACACCTCTCCATCACATATTAGTCATGCCTGGCAGCTGAGAGAAGGAGAGGAGCAGAGAGAGAGAGAGGTGATGTAGAGATGAAGAGGGAGAGGTGATGTAGGGATGGGGAGAGAGAGGAGTAGAAATGGAGGAAGAGGAAGGGAGAGAGAGAGGGGGGAGAGAGAGGTGAGGCAGAGAGATGGAGGGAGAGAGAGAGGGGTAGAAATGGAGGAAGAGGGAGGTAGAGAGAGATAGAGAGAAAGAGGGAGGGAGAGAGAGGAGAGAAGAGAGAGAAGAGAGAGGAGGGAGATTCCATGAATCCTCCTCCCGCCTCCTCCTCGGTGGCTCTCCTCTTGGTTCCCCAGCCTGGAGTGGGGGAGGAGAGAGAGGAGGAGGAGTGAGAGGAGGAGGGGAGAGAAGGAGGAGATGGGGGGGGTCTGAGTCAGAGCTGAAGTCACGGAGGTGGGAAGTTGTAAAACGTGACGGTAGGTGGACGCAGATGAACCTTCTAAATTTACACCGGCTTGACGAGAACTCGCCAACGCCGCGCCAGTGCTCAGCTACAGCCTCCTGCTATGAGGTCTTAATGTATTTCAGAGGAAATAAAAATAAAACGCCCTACAAGGACTTCTCTGTTTACTCGTCATCGCTGCTTGGCTCGCAGCCTCCTTTCAGTTTTGTGGCGTCCGTACTATCGGCGTTTCTTCAGGGCTCCAACTGCTCCAAAATCGAGTAAAAACAAAACATAAAAGCGGTACTGATAGAATGCGCAATAATGTCCTTTTAGAAGCTAATAATCATTTGACTGGCGTTTGGACCTTTCTGGTGGTTAGAGTAGGACGGTATAATGAAACCTTAAAGACACGTGGGGCTGTGTTACGTAGAATCAAAGCAAGTTCTCATGACAAAAATGAGTTATTGTCTTGGATGCTCAGTTCACAGCCGACTCCCTGAAGCTTGTGTCCTATATTACATAATGTTTGCTAATCTGTTGGCTTTCTTTTAATAGCTCCCCGCTTGGAAAGCCTTTGTGTTTAGGAATGTAAGCATGCACCCATAACTTTAGTCTTCTAACGTTAGTTCATTACAACACAATGGCAGAAAGAACAAACATTTTTTCATATTATTTAGTGCTTTGGGCAATTATCTAATAGTACATTAGGTGTGCATTAAGTGCATTAGTGTTCATTGTTAAGTGGCAAGAGATAGTGATAGACCTAAATCAAACTTTGTTCTAGAAAACTTCAAGTCACCCTAAGGTTACTACAGACAACATAAACGCACTTCAGCAGCCGCTTGTTTTCTGTATAAAATAAAGCAATCAGTGGGTTCTTTGAAGAGATGTTAGGGTTGCTGAGAAAAGACATGAGATCGAGAACACGACCTTGTTGCACACCGCATTTAAATGCACTGATAACTCATATATATACCTTACATTTCTCCCCAGTATATATTTTTAATATAATTGTATATTAACTCAAATAAGACCCAAATAAGACCTGAATTTTTTATGTTTCTTAATTCAGAGCACAGTTCTTCATTTGTTGTCTATGAACAAGTAAAACTGAAATATCTAAATATATTGCCTCCATCCATGACAGAAGGATCCATTGAATTATCCTTAGAACTGATTCTCTCACAGAAATGTTCTTCTTTCTGCTGCTCTCTAGTGGACCTCAGCAATATAACATTCATGAACCTCAACACGCTGATGCAAAGCTCTGAGGAATGAAATAACCAACATGTTTCCATCCTAAAGCATGCGTACATACATTCATTATTCTGGATGAAATCAACGTTTCCACAGGGATGTATGTGGTTAGATAGGTTGTAATCCAGATCGGAAGACTTAGGAATTCATGCTAAATGTAATATGAATTATTATTAATATTCTGAGCATGGCTGTATATGGTCAGTTGTTTGACCTGGATAATTGGGGTTAATTAGGCCAGAATACGTTGTTTTAAACAGCGAGACGAGAATAATCAGGCTACACTATGGATCTAGGATCTGGCTCCGTGTCGGAATGCATGAATGAAGAACGAGGGAACAAACAAACATGCGGTCCACTGTCGGTCCAGGGACAAAAACACACACACAACGACCCGACGGAGACCTTCAAAGAGAGGGTGATGATGAGTCCTCACTGGCGTTTAAAACGCAGCCCCAAGTGGACGACATCAAGCCAATCTATCCAGAGAGGGACAATCGGGAAACTCTCGGGGCCCAGGCCCTCTCCAAGGGAACAGGGTCAGCAAACCACAAAGCCAGATGGATCCAGTCAGCAATCAGAGCATGAATCTGGTGGTGGTGGTGGTGCCGGCTTTAAATAAACGAAGTCTCCGCCTTCGAGGTGGGCACATGGGGGGCCAGGGGCCCGCTGCTTGTGGGGCGGTGGGGGGCTGTGCACAGGGCAGGACCTTGTGCTAAGTCAAGCTCCAGTGTAGCGCATAGCGACGGCTCTTCTCGCTGCGCTAGCTGACCTAGCAGCCCATGTCCTGGGCTCTAAATAGGCCAGCCAACTCTTCTTTTCTAATTAGGCAACAAAACCAGGGGGGGGACCGGCCAAC
Source organism: Melanonus zugmayeri (assembly GCA_900302345.1). Lineage (NCBI taxonomy): Eukaryota > Metazoa > Chordata > Actinopteri > Gadiformes > Melanonidae > Melanonus > Melanonus zugmayeri. The sequence continues at coordinate 10,340 of OMKN01031900.1, read as the reverse complement.
CTAATGTTCCCTAACTATGCTTATTTACTCCGGGATGAAGCTTAGTTCAGCCGGGGGCTTTTGGGTGCGAATGCTAGGAAATAGCTTTAGTAGGTCGAACGAGAATATGAACCATGTGTCGGCCTATTCAAAAGCTTTTTATATTCATCATTTTCTTTTAAGTAATTTAGCAGATGTTGTTATCCAAAGCGACTCGCAGTCATTCAGATTCATGTCAATAAAGAGCAGGTAGAGGGTTATTTAGGCATCTCGCTCAAGGATGTCTACAGGCACGGTGTATCGAACCCATGTGGGCTGGGAGTCAAACACCCGAACCACAATATCCTGCCCCTGTACTACACAAGATAATGTGAAGTTTGATTCTAGTCATGTTCAATCATTATCAAACACACTTTTATCATATGCACAGGGTTTGATACAGGCACAAAACACCATCACAGTAACCATACCACGATTTGGTACTGCGGTCAAGTCTCAAATGGCTTAATCAGGGGTTTGGCACAGCAACAACACATCTGGATGTTGGTTATAACATGAATATAGCATATGTTGCTCCTAAGATTTCGCTTCACTTGATATGTTAATGTGGGAAAATTGTGTGTGGGTTTTCAAATGTAGTCCTTCATGAGGATTGGTTTTGTTAGAATTGTAAATTTCACAGTGTGAGTTTTCATGTTGTTTTGCATACGTCATTACATGAAAGAATGCACATGTTTGTGTTCCCATTCTAACACCCTTTAGACCCTGATTAGTTTCTCTCTCTAGATGCAGGTCAAAGTCATCAGAGTTTCAGTGAACCTATTGGCATGCAAAACACAAGAGCACAGGACGTCTGAGTACAGATCAGAGTACAATGGAGTTAACGAGCGGATTCCCCGTCATTGTCTCTCCGGTTCCGCCGCTTCACCAGGTGATGGTGATACTTCATCTAGCAACCATTTGATAAGTAAGTATCAAGTACGTTTATTTATGAAGACAATAGTCAGAAAATGACTATATAAAAAAACTATATAAAGTAGAAAGTAAGTACAGATAATGAGATAAAGAATAAATGAAGTAAGATAAAATAAAATATACAATAAATGCAGACCAGGTTAAGAACAGAATACATATTAGAAGAATAGAATAGAAACACCATGAATACACACGTTTGTCCATAAAGCATTATTCTATTCTATTGATACCAAAAACCGAACACGGCTCAATTAACGCGCGTCATTACTAATTGAAACCGCTAGGGGGCGGTGCGCCCGAACACCGACACCCCTACAAGGCGCCGCCTGGACAAAGAAGAAGAAGCCCGTTTCCGGTTCCGGTATAACGCTCAATAACAACAGAGGCGGGAGTCTCGCAGGTAAAGGCAGTCAACGTGTGATCGAGGCAGGAGAACAGTAACCGTTTGTTCGTAACAGGTGAGAGATGCACAGAGGCAACGCGAGACCGCAGTACAGCCCGGGCGGAGGGGCGACGCCTCCGCCGCAGGGAGGCTTCCGGAGCCCCGTGGCGGACCACCAGCACCACCCCGGAGGAGGAGGGCGGTCCTGGGGGAACCGCGGGGCTCGATCCCCCTCTGCGGGAGGACCCCGGTTCGGGGGGGGACACTTTTATGGCGGTTCTCCCCAAAATTCTCCGTTCAGAGATTTCGGTCCCGGTAATAATAGCAACAGGAGCGGCTTCGGGGGGCCGAACGAGGGGGGTTACTATGGTAACGCGTCAACGCCGCGCATGCGCACACCGCCCATGCGCAGACCGGACGGGAGCGGCGGGGGCTACAGACACGCGTCCCCGTACCGCCGGGGATTCCAGGTAAACCAGACCCAATAAAACGGGACAAAACGCGTATATATGAGTCGTGTTTTAACATCGGTTTACTTCATATTTTACAGAATGAATGTTTATCTTTAAGTAAAGTTGAGTCAGAAAGCGCTTTTCACAGACAATGGTCACAAAGTGCTTTACAAGGCTAAACACACAATATATAGTAGAAGACAAAGCACAGATAAGGAGATTAAGAATAAATAACTACTAAATGCAGACCAGGTGCAAAGTTAAGAACAGAATACATCACAGAACACAAAGGAATTAAATAGAAACACAATGAGTACACAAAGGTCAGATCTGGTGCCTGCAGGTCACCCAGACGCCTGACCCAACAGAAGGTCTTCAGCTCCTTTTTAAAAGAGTCCTTAGAAACAGAGCCTCCATAGTGAGCCCCAGCCTGACCGTGCAATGCTCTGTATTATATGTATGTGTGTCTTTATCTTTAAAGGGTTCACCGCAGACGTCCACCCCATTTGTCCGGGGGGAGAGGGGCGCTGGCGGCGGCGTGGAGAAGTATTACAGCCCGGCCATGATACAGGACCCCTGGGCTAGCCTAAAGCCAGTGGAGGTCAAAGGTCACACAGGGCCCAAGTGCAGTACACCCAATGCTTTCCACAAAACCACGAGATATTTCTAAAGGACCGTGTTGGACTGCGATGGGAGAGTAGAGGAACTGACTCACGACATTTAATAAGGAACAGTCGGTTTTTATTTTGCTTGATTGAGGAAAAATCACCAGCGTATATATTACCTATTTTCTCAGGTATTGTGATATTCAAAGTTGGTTCTACATGAACTCAAAACAGCGTTTTAATCATCTGACAGCTAAAAAGGTCAAATTAAATCCCAGGGAATGTATTTACTACAAGATGTCATAAATAGGTTGGCCCCATTATGTAACTGTACATAGCAAATTCAGTTAAAAGCGATACACAGTTGTGTACATTTCTTAAGACTTTTGAAATGTTAAATGTAATTGAATCTGTATTTTATGGAGTATTGTTAGTATTTTACAACCATTTTTAATCAATATGAAATTTAAAGCATGTAAAGGTATTTTAGAAATTAAAACATTTGTTATACATGTGATTTCCATTTAATTATTTCTACTGGATTAAAATAAAACAATTTGCATTAAATTTGACAAAATGAACCAGCAAATTTAAACGTGGACGTGTATAATTTTAAGACTCCCCCACCCCACACACACACATGTAATAGTAGTGTTGCGCAGTGATGCATGTCAGGAAATTAACTAATTGTGATAGTTATGAAATCCTAAACATATTGGCTTCACCAACAGCTTAATTGGCCTAAACATTTCAGGCTCCTTATCAAACGAGTCATTATTTGAAAGGGTCTGTTCAGCCAAAATCTCTTTAGTGTTCCTCTTTCCACCCAGGTTTGATCTGCCCAGCCCGTGCACACTGAGCATTTGCAAAGTGCAATAACTGCCAATAGACCCGGAAGAGAGCGGCAGATATAATCCAATTGTATGCGCAGGTGTTTTCAATCTCTTGTGGTTTAGCAAACATTATCCAGAAGCCGGTTCCTCAGGATGGATCACCCACAGCAATCGATTTGCATCTTTTGCCTGTTAAAGGCCTGTTTGATTCAGTTATGTCTGGGACAGCCTGAGATGAATGGGTGTGAGGAGAAATGCAGCCAACAGGGTGTGCTAGAGGGCAATTTGTCAAACCAGATTGGCATGGGATTAAGAAAAAGACCATAATCCAGTGTAAATATGGCTTTAATTTTACAGTTGAACACAGACAAACATCACATTTACAATACACTTAAATACAACTCAAGTAGGTTTATAAACAGACTCAGACAAGCACGACTTCCATTAAGAGGCTACAGAAATTTCTCAGCAGTTAACCGCCTGTCAGTGAACAGCCTGTATTAATATGAACCACAATTACTCTTGACACTTAGTCTCAACCACAGACAGTCATGCAGCACTCGGCAAGCTGCTGTTATAGTTTAGCTGCAAATTATTCACTTTTAAAAGTAAAATCACTCATTTAAAACATTCAGCCTGAATGAACAACAAGGCCAGAAAAGCTCCTTCCCTATGATGGGAACGTGTGACCTTTGACCTGGTTTGGTCGTCACCCGTCTGTGGTTCTCTTGTGGCACGGAGGAGGAGGAGCAGGGGGGTATGTGTGTGTGAGAGAGAGAGACTGGCACCCCCTCCTCACCCCGAGTGTGACCGACAGCAGCAGCGGTCTCTTATCCTCTGGAGCAGACTCTTCTTCTTTTTCTTTCCGCCTTTCTCTTTTCTGTCCTCCATCTTCCGACCGCGGATCTCACGCAGGAGGTCAAAAAACGCCTGCAGGGAAGTCAACCGGTGCATAAGGACCATGGAGTAAAAACTAGTCTAAAAAGGTCCTTTTACCTCAGGCACGCAACGAATAAACATCTCGAAAAATGGACAAAAGAAATGGGATAAACAAAATCACATCAAATAGTTACGTCAATATGCAGCATTTTCCGATAAGAATCACGTCGGTGAAAAACACGGATGGATTCAACCCTCAACCTCAGCCCAGTGAAGACGAGCTCCATCCGTTCACCAAAATATCATGTATTTAGAGGATTCAATTATAATGGAGTTTCACATCCTGTACTGTGACCATGGTGACTATGACAACCTGATTGGTTAAACTGATTTATTCGTAGGCTAGAGCCGTCAAAAAACAACACCACGACCGTGGTGCGATTCAAATTAACATTGCTTTTCTGCAAAACGGAAATCGTGTCATTATTTTATTGACGTGGGGAGAAAAAAAATCACAACAAACAATTGCGTTCAATGTAAAAAGGACCTTAAGTCTAAAGGGTCCACGCTTGGGTAATATAGACTAGGGCTGCGTTTCCCGATACCGGCATACCTTGAGTTTTCGCGATGTCCGTCACCGATTGGCTACGCGGCAGGAAACGTTTTGTGTGCGCGTCCGCGTAGCCAATCGGTGACGGACATCGTGAAAACTCAAGGTATGCCGGTATCGGGAAACGCAGCCCAGGTCTAAGTAAATCTGCACCAGGTCCAAAATAATATTGTCCGGGTCTGAACTAATCCGGAGCAGGTCTTATACCAATCACGTTCAGCCGTACCCACACACACACACAACGGCTCAAACATAACCGGACGTCAAATCCTCCTCCTACCTTGTCCACGTTAGCCCGGGTCTTGGCGGATGTCTCCACGTAGCCGACCCCCCACTGCTCCCCGCGGGCCCGCGCCTCCGCCCCACTGATCTGCCTCCGGTCCTCCAGGTCAGACTTGTTCCCCACCAGGATGAACGGCACCTTGGCGTCCTCCTTCACACGAACGATCTGCTCCCTGACCAGCGCAGCACACAGTCCAACTTCACTATGTGGTCCTTTAGCAGCGCTTTTATCCACAGTGACATGCAGTGATTTTTAGATAAGAGTCATTAAGGAGCAGAGGGGGGGGTTAGGGCATCTTGAATTCAAGGAATCTTACAGGTTGACCGCAGGGTGACATTGGGGTTCGAACCAAGATGTTCGGTTGGGGGAGTCAACCCTGGTGCCTTTTCACGAGGGATGTCGTCCATTTTTAGGGGCTTCCATTTTAGTTTAACTGTTTCTCTACAAATACCTTTCCATTTCAGTTGTTTAAATTCATAGGAGATATTAAAGGGGGAAATCATTACTGTCTGTTTCACCTCATTAAACATGCATTACATCAGCGAATGCAACATGAAGCGTGTGCGGCGTGTGTTCAGAACGCAGCGGCCCTTTGCGATCGGCTGCCGTACCTGAAGTCTGCGGCGGCCGCGAGAGACTCGGGCTCGGTGATGGAGAACACGCACAGGAAGCCCTCGCCGCTGCGGAAGTAGTTGTCCCTGATGGCGGCGTAGTCCTCCTGGCCCGCTGTGTCCAGGATGTCCACCTGCACCTCCTGCCCGTCCACCACCACCTTCTTCCTGTAGCTGTCCGCCTTGGTGGGCTCGTAGTCCTCCACAAACTGGTGCGCGCACACACACACACACACTCTACCGCTTATCTGCATCTGGTGAGCGTAGTCCTAACCACAGAAAGGCTGATAGTGTCGTAGTGGTTGGGGTGTTAACCACATGAACTCACCTCGTCATACATGAACTGCAGCGTGAGCGCAGACTTCCCTACTCCTCCGCTGCCCACCATGATCACCTTATGGAGGGCCAGCGGCGACGAACCTTTACTCTTGTCCGCAGCCATGACCCGGTCCACCGGTGGGCGGGGTAAGAGGAAGTACCGGTCCGGCGGGCCCGGTCCAAGAGGCGCTGATCTGAAATTACTACAACCACCCGGGAAAGGAAACCGTGGTTTAACGTGGATCCTCTTCACACTTCCCCCTGGTGCTTGACTCACTAAAAAAAAAACACATGAGTTAGTTTACTTGTTTGTTCGTCTTTTGTTGTTTAACCACAGGAAGAAGAAGTGGGGAGATGGTACAATGCAGACAAGCTCTGCCTCTTCCAGCTCCACATCCAGGAACAAAAAGTCTTTTGTAAAGCAGCTGAGGTGACATCACCAGCCCTGGGTCTGATGACAGACTGGGGCCACATCATCCACAAACAAACAGGCCTGAAACCTGCCCTGCCCAAAGGCTGGGGGGGGAGGAGGCAGTAGTTAGGTGTTAATGGTTTAGAAACCACAAGACCTACAAACCCGACTGTCAAATATAGCATTTTATATATAAAAATATGCATATTCAAGTGTTCAACCACACACATAAAAGTTATAAAACACTAAACAGGGAGAATAAGATTTGATCAGATAAGATCAGACTTAGCAGGGTGACAACTGTGTTCCCGGTGAGTGATCACTAACTACATGAGCAAAGTGTATTATTATTATTATTATTATATGCGTTAATGATTTACCTGTCCGGTGTGTGTGTGCAGTCAGCTGCTATCCAGCAAACATCCAGCTGTAGAGAAACTCCTTCACCTATAAAAAGCTATAAAAAACCAAGGGTACACGACTTAAATAAACCCGCATTTAGGGCGAGTCCAGGGCTCACAAACTTGTTCAACAACAGTCCAACCCGAACATGTGTTGTGAGCCTAAACAAACCGAGTTCCCCGCGGGGCGTCAGGTGCGCGACGCGGAGGGAGAGCAGGCGGCGCTTCGGCCGACTGCATCCTGGTCGCTATCGCGTGTTAACGACTGGGTTTGCTGCGCGCAGGGATACACGTGTAGTGTGGTTCGGCTCGTAAGGTTCGCTAGGCTGTGATCCGGCCCGACGATGGCGCTCTGTACGGAAAGCCGACAGGGCCAGAATGACACCGCGTTTCTACGCGCTGTTTGTAGCGCCGCCCTATGGACAGCTATGGTAAATCAAAATATATATAATTTATTTAAATTAATATTTTATATATATATTATTATATTATTGTCCACAAGGTGAATGCCCAATATTGAATTTCCAAAATACTACTCCGGAAAGGGAAAATTGCCTTATTGTACTTGAACGCCATCTAGTGGCCAACTATTGTTTGACCTCATACTTAGTATATATAGTATATACTCATTGCTCACTTTATGAAAAGAAAACATTCATTTTTGACACTCCATTCTACATATTCAGTGAGTTAATATAAATAGAAATACTAGACAGAATAAATCAAATCCATGTCAATGAATAAAAATAATAAATTAAACATCCAGGTGTCCATAATAAGGGCGCCATCGTGTTAAATGTCCATGTTAGGACTCGTTCATGTTAGGTGTCCATAGTGTTCCTAGTTCTTCATGCAGCAGAAGAGCCCGCGATACCAGGAGTACCACTTCTTAAGTAAATCAGACATTTACTTCCCTGCAGCAGAAAGCAACTTCAAAATCAAACTGGATGATGCTTATTTGCCTTGTGCATCATGTTGTATTGAAATTACTCAGTACTTGGCAGTACCTTGTTCATACAGGAATAACAGAAAAATGTGTAGGACACCACATGACGTCCCATGGGATATATTCATGGTTACACTAGGATCTACAGTAAGTGTAGCAAACGCTCCTGCTACACGCCACATAGGTGGCTTTTCTTGGGCTCCTCCCACACCAGGAAACAGGTAGTACTGTAAACTGGTTTATTGCAGAGTTGTAGTTGTTTTGCAGGTGCGCTCCTCTCGAGTGTGTGGCGATGGCTGGTTTAACCTGTGGGCCTTGATTGAATGCACCACAGGTGTGCAGCCTCACTCAGCCCCAGAGTCTAATCAGCCTGACTCGAGGCTGCTTAAACCAGACACCAACCACACACACTCCAAAAAATGCAATGTATTACACATCTTACACAAATATCACTTGTACACAACCAAATACAGACTTCACATACATTTTGATGGCATATTACATGAACATCACATCATGTTTTAACTACTTGGCATACATTAGATTGTGAAACCCATGCAGACTTTAAATACATTGATGTACACAGTGTTTGTCTTTCCACATGCTATTCCTGTTTGAATGAATGACAATATTTGCATGCTATTTATAACTACACTGAGCCTAAAGCACAGCTCTTGCTCAGGGTCCCTCAGGCACTGTACGGTGCGTCCAAACACTCTGTTATTGCAGTGTTTGGTGGCCTCCTTCATCAGGAGGAGGTACACCCACTCCAGCACCTCCTTCTCAAAAGAGCAGAACCTGAAGGCCTGAGACCTGTAGTGGATCTGGTCCCCGGGTCCTGAACAGTTCCGCAGTCCCACTATCTGCTCAACAGTGGAAGCGCCTGGATCAGAACCTCGTGAAGAGAGACATAGACTGCAGCTTTGTTTGTCTCCATACAGTTCAGAGTATATAGAGTTTTTCAATCGGCAGCAATTTCATTAGTCTTTTCTCGTGTTGGGAGTGTGTAATACAGACCACTACAGAGGTGAACATGGCCTATCTTGTGGTGTTGTAATAAGACTGCTGGGCAGAGGGCAGAAGGCCACCAGGCTAGGTTCTGTGGTCCCATATCCCCCGCACCCCCCTGAGTCTCTCCCATCCCCCCAGCTGCTCAAACACAGTTGGGCGTCTGGGAAGTCCCTCTGCAGGGCTTCCAGAAGGGCTGCAGTCCAGGAGCACCAGGATTGGGGACAGGAGTGCTGCTGCTGAGGTCACCTCCTCATAGTCGTCCCCGACCAAATACTCCCCCTTGACCCACACCGTGGCCCTGGTGGAGAAGCCTGGTTGGGTGAATTGTTGGCGGTACTCTGAGATGAGCTTGTTGCTCATTGGTCGCAGAGCCCGGTGGAAGAGTTTCCTGGTAGTGCAGCTCCCTGATTGGCCCAGGGAGCGTCTGGCTGAACCCTCCTTGAAATTATTCATCATGTATCCATGAATAAATGATGTTCTTTAGATTAAATATGCACACCCGGTTAGGGATTTTATTTTATTTTATTTAGTTATATAACCTATTGAAACCATATAATGGTACTGGTTGACTTTGTTTTGGAGTAGAAAGATTGGACTCGTTCCCAGTGCTCTATGGGCCTTATTCCCCTAGCGGCCATGTTGGTTCTATCTTGGTTCTAGGCTGCTAGGCGACGGCTCCTGGGTGAATAAGGCCCGTGGTGGACTTGTTCTACACAGTTGGTCCACGGTTGCCAATGAAAACCAGTCCTACCTGGAGGGGCCGTCCCAAAGCACTTCATCAGACGGGACCAGAGAGGTGAGCCTCCTGATGTTCCAGCTGGGACGAGGGAGGGGCGTCCTCCTCAGGGTCTCCAGCAGCACGAGAGCACTCAGCTGGGAGAGAGGGAGGATGGAGAAAAGAAAGAAAAAAGAGGATATGGAAGGGAGGGAAAGTGGAGTGGAGAGGTGATGGAGAGAAGAGTGGGGGTGGAAAGAAGAGAATAAGAAGAGATGGAGAATAAAAGGGCAGACAGTCATTTTAAAGGGAAACCAAACCCTCCTGTTTAAGCTATAAAAAAAAAATTCTTCTGGTAGACATTTTTCTTCATTTAGGGACAGGGCTATATTGCTGTTCGGGCTTTCTCCACTTGCTCCAATCAGATTTGAGGGGGGTGGAGCCAGAATGTTTGTTTGACGTTACCATGTTAACCCAAAATGGCCAATAACAGCTAACTCCTGCGATAGCATGCGTTTAACCCATCGAGCGCCATTTGAGTCCATATCTTATCCTACGTTTTTAAAACTTTGTGCATTTTAAGTGGAGATTTGAACCAGGATCAGTCCATAGCGCTACTATGTAACTACTATAGCACTATGGTGCCGTCCCCAGGAGGACGGCACCGGATAGCCGACTCCACCCTCGAATAAATATAATGTACATGGAAATGGATGTTTAGATCACATGGGCTTCCCTATCTGTAGAACAGTCTGCCACCTGTAATCAGGGAAGCTGACTCTGCTGACATTTTTAAAGCTAAACTTAAAACCTACCTCTTTACTCTCTCATTTGGCTCCTAGGAGTGTCCATCAGCTCTCATTACAGCTAAATCGACCTGTTAGCCAGCATTAGCCTACCCCTGCTGCCGATAGGTACTAGACTAGAA
>OMKN01031897.1:5736-16364 GCA_900302345.1 Melanonus zugmayeri | reverse complement strand
CCTATTTTCCACCCAGATGTATGACTAAATCAGTCTACCAGCCTACCCAGTGGACTATACCAACTGATAGGCTTATCGATCCATCAGACATCTGAGTGGACACTCCCACTTGTGATGTCACTAGAGGGTAGTCACATGACCATTTTGAAACGACTTGTAATGGCTAATCACACTCATGAACTAATCAGGTTCACCAATCACAGCTTAGGGCTTAGGACAACGTACACAACTTTATTACTTGACTCAAAGTACAGATACTCCTGGTCAAACATTACTCCAATACAAGTGTAAGTTGTATTCAGTACTTTAACTTGAGTTAAAGTACTGGAGTACTTGCTTTTAAAAATACTTAAGTATTCAAAAGTACGGGTTGCCAGGAATCGTCATCTTTGTCTGCCGTAGCCATCATTACCACTCCCTCATTGAACTGTTCAAACATGCATTATCCTGCCCGATCTGAGTAACGATAGCTCTAGGTTCCACCATGGAGTAGCTGTCCGATCAGAGTAGCGCATGCGTGAGGTACACGTACGGCAACACCACTTGGACAAACCACACGTAACTGCAGGAACACATGTTTACGGCCTATCTATCGCATGAAAGGAAAGAACATTAATCCGCTGACTTCAAAGCTCTGCTTTAAGTAACGAGTAACGGGAACCTTCATAGCAATGTAGTGAAGTAAAAGTCATGTTTCCCAAAAAAATTATACTCCAGTAAAGTAGAGATACTTGAAAAATGTACTTAAGTACAGCACTCAAGTAAATTTATTTTGTTACTGTCCACCACTGCATACAGGTTACCGTGGTTACGTGAGAAACGTGGCCGCACTTGTTGTTGGTGTTGTCAGGGTAACGTGAGGGCGCTGTCCCCTTCCTCTTTATACCATCTCGAACCCTGGCAGCCTCACCCACTCAATCATTTACCAGCCTACGTCACTTAAGTCTGTGAGGGCTCAGGGCTCGGTCCTCAGGGCGGACATTGGGATTGGGCCTACGGCTCGGCTTGTGATTCCTTTGTGTTTGTCGCCTGTGATCCATGTATTTAAGTTCCCTAGTTTCTGCCCCAGTTTGTCGGTTCCTTGTTTGTTGTTGGGTTTGTTTCTGTCTGCGCAGTTTCATCAAGCTTCTGCATTTGGGTTCACCTCCTTACGCAAGCCGTGACATTTTAATTTCAACTAGTGCTGCAATGATTAGACAATGAACGATAAGCCGTAACCGATTGACACACAAAAAAAGGTACAATTTCATCATTTGGACGAGAGCAACAGAGGTCTCATATACTATATACTATACTTACTATAGTACTATACTACTTCTGACTTGTGTGTACTGTAGGAACTAAGTGTGTTGTGAGTGACCTTTGTGTTATATATACTGTATATCCTGTGTAACATTTTTGGCAAGGTCATTGATTCGACGACGACGGAAATGGCTGAGCACTCATACCCTTCAGTGTGTCAGCGGTGGAAGGATCCCACTATAGCATCTAATGATGGCCAGAAGCAAGAAAACACACATGCCCATTTGTTGATATAATATAAATATATTACCTGTTTATTGGACCTTGAGATAGCCAGGCATACCAAATGTGCACGCAGTGTGACAGAGGAAGCACGGAAATACATTTCCAAACACATTTGTATTATTATTATTATTTGTACATTTAATTGTTCCAGCAACACAGTACTACCCGTCTATATGCAATGCCCATATGGCTAGAAAACATAGATAGCCCTCTATTGTTAATCAAATTTCTATAAGTAATATTCTTACATAGACTTGGCTGATAAGATATTTTATTGAGTAGATAAAATCTAACAAAAATCAAAACTACTAAATACTCTGTCCACAGTGATGTCCATTACAGTACCGTTGATGAGTTGACATTTTTCAATAGCTAAGAAAAATAGTTCATTTCAAAAATTGCATTCTAACACGTTGTTTTAACAAATGCAATATCTATGCTTGGTTTGGTCCAAAGGCCAGCAGGCCTCGAACCAGACACCTTCTTACAAATAACAGCAATGTCAACAATTGTTACATTGTATAGTTAGTTGTAAATTCAATATATAAAGAGCTATAATCTAAACATTAATTAAATAACCATTTCAATTCTAAATGTATCCATCAAAAAACTGTCTACTTACATAGCTATTTAATACTGGTGAACAAGACACAAAAAATAAAACTATCAATGACAAGGGATTAATCATTTTCAGTGTTTTGCCCCTCAGCATTCTGTTCAAAGTTGTGATCAAAGCTAGAGCTTTGGTCAAAAACATTTTTGTTGTTGTCTTGTTTATTAATTCCCAGCCTCTTTTTCAATAATTTGTCCTCATTGTTCAGTTTCGTTCGGATTGCAGTTTTAATCTGGCTACCATCCACGCCGAACTTGACTCCAACATGATCTGAAAAAACAAAGTAAAACACAAGGACACATTACAAATGACACGTATTACACGTTTTCTTTGTGCTTGAAGCGACATCACAAACAGAGAAACTACGATCTTCTAAAACGCACCGATAATACTGCTCAGGATTTCAGGCGGCAGTTGAGGCTTCTGACACTCGTCACCCGTGACGCTGGTGCGGCGGCCTTGCAGCGAGTGGGTCGCCAGGGTTTCCCTGTCGAAGAGCATCATGAGCAGAGCCGACGTGTACTTCCTGAAGTCTGTGATCTCCGAGATGCGCTCGTACAGATTCCTCGGCACTCTCAGGCTCTCTGAGAGGTATAGAAAGTTACTATCCTCCTGAGAACGAGAAGAAACAGTTAGCTCCAATGCTCCCGTTTTAAGTAACAAACTGAATCTGTGGACTTAATTTCACTTTCCTTAATACAGATTTCATTGCGAGATGAAACCATAGCCAACATTGAGTAACAAAATAAAAAACTAAAAACATCTTAAAATCGATATTGCAGAGTGTGTATGGACATTCACCTCAGCTATGTGGTAGGGTATTCTCATTTCTCCATCTGGATCTGTAACCAAGGAGATGTCTTCTTCTGGCGGGCCCTGTGATGAGATGGCATCGCTGTTCCCTTGTCGGACTTGGTCCAGAGTGGCCCGCAGTTCATGTGCTGTATGTCTCATCTGCAGCATGAGGCCGTTCATCTCTGTAGATATATTATGTAATATTTTAGATAATAACCCAAAAATCTACTTAACTTATATGGCGTGGCTTTAGTATTTGATCCAGTCCAACAATGTAGGACCTTAGTCAAAATAGAAAAAATATATAAAAAAAGATTTAAAAAATAAAATAAGAGTTACATAAATTAATGATTTCAGTTAATGTTAATGAATCAATGTAGCATTTTGTGTTTAATTATCTATTAATATTTTTCTAAATAAATGACATCCACCATCCACCATGGCCCACCTTTTAGTTCTCGCAATTCTCTCTCCGCCAGAATCCGACATCTGCGTTCATACTTGAGCTGCGCTTGGAGCTGCTCGATCTTCATCAGCAGACTGATGGTGTCGGTGCGAATCCCCGGACTTCCATCCTCCTCCTCAAACCCGGCAGGTTCGCTCTGCTCAAGTCAAAAGTAATGAGTTGTTTTGGGTTATTTTTTTTAAAAAAAGCCACTTTTTACTTCACTAGAAAAATATTTCTGCTGAGCAAAACAAAGCTTTAACCTCCTGATTAGCGAAAGGCGAGTAGCTCGGACACTCGGAGAATCTGTACTTGTCCTCCAGCGGATCGCACACAAAGTCCTGGCTCTCTGCGCCCATCTTCATCATCTTGACCGGCGGTTGGTTTGTTGCCGCAACAGTCTCCCTCTTGGGCGGCATGAGCACACGCTTCTGAAAGCGATGGACACAACATCCGTCATTCGCTTCGGGGAGATTAAAAGTTAGACCCGTTTCCCACTCGCACACAGAAAGATGGTCTAGTTTAAATCTGATTCGCGTACAAAAAGTTACTTAGCATCCTCCACCCCCTGTACCTCGGGCAGCCCCTCCTTCTAGACCTCACCTTGCTTTGAGTTGACACTATTTAACATTTAAAACAGGTCTCTCTTCCCACATTTTTCCATATTTGCATATATTTCTTTTCTGCGTGTTGGTAGAGACCTCACCTGGCAAATCGGCTGGTATTCGGGATGCTAAGTAGAGATACGCGTTGAGGAACAAAAGACACGCAGTACATGGAAATACTGCGTAGTAAAGGAAGTGGTAGTACTGCAGTAGTGCAGTACATAGACCTCGACATAATATTAGTTAGATTTTTGTATTGTGCGTAAAAAAATCTTCAAGTTAAATACTAGTTAAATATGTACAATGTGTTTCTATATGCCTGCATACGTTGCTAATGTATATATGTGTACTGTGATTTTCCCTTTTTTTCCAATTATGTACGGAACAAATGTGTGAGCGCGCAATGTTCGACGGAAGTATTTGTCTCTGTACACGTTTCCTGTTCAAATAAACGCCCGGCTCTAGCCAATAGAAATGTACATCTTATGAGCGTTAGTTTTGTTCGTCCAATAATACGTCTGCGTTTCAACGGAAGGCGGGACATAAAGCTCAATTAGTAGGCGGGGCGAAATCATAGCTGCGTATCAACCAATCAGCGACGAGATGGGAACAGGAGGCGTGTTTCTTATGTTCATAGTTTGGTTGAAAAGCACACGTGGGATCACGTTGGTTTGCTGAAATAATTTCAGTAGTAAAGAAGTAAGTTAGCGTTATATAGTATATAATATAATAATATTAACATAGAGAATATTCACCTTTATCGCGTTGCGTCATGTCGTCGACGTTCTTTATAAAGAAGAGCGGGAACTCGGCGTTTCCCAAAAAAGGACACTATTTAGCGACGTCTAAACGCAAGGTAACTAAGCATTAACTAATTCACAGTGAAGACGGCCATCTGACTAAGTCGGTATTTGGGGTTTTGGTGTTACTTTTGTTACTTTTAACTGTCAAGCGGTTGTCTGAACCTTCAAGCAGTATTATCTTGCTTTTAAAGAAAGTGTTCTACCTTTGCAGAGCGACGAAGACCCGGGGAGCAAAAGTAAAGGTCGGGCGAAGAAACCCAACTCGAGACTAAATGAAGAAATCTCCAGTGACTCGGAGACAGAAGGGTAAGTCATGGTGTATAGTCACTGATCACCACGACCAGGTGTATTCAATACAATTTAATGTGTTGATTGATCCATTGAACAGCACTGCAGTGCAACACGAGGAGGAGGAAGAGTTCGATGAAACACCACAAGAGAAGAAGCTCAGATTAGCGAAATTGTATCTTGATCAATTGAGAGACGAAGGTAGGTCTGTGGTTGTAATCTCGCAAAATCATAGTCAAGTGCATGATGTAATGGATCTACTTTAAAATGACGTATGTGCGTCTCCTCCACTTCCTAGAGGAAAAAAAGGCAGAGCAAGAATCCTTTGAGACTGAATTAGTTGCAGGGAGACTACAAGATGAGCTTGTAAGTATGATTGTCTGTCTTTGCTGGGTGTGTGCATCTATATGGACCATATATAGAAGGTTTGATTTTCTGTACTTTTTTCCACAGCTTGAACAGAAAGGAAAACTTCAACGATGTATAGCCAAAGATGTAAGTTTGTGAATTGAATCTACTTCCGATCACTTGTTTCTATCTTATGTCGAGTACCTAGAAGGAGATGACATGTTAACATTTGACCACTTTTTTGTGTTGTACTTGCAGCTCCTGCCACCAGACGCCTCTGAGATCCGTTTGTTAAGGGGACATAAACTCCCGGTCACTTGTCTGGTCATCTCGCCTGACGAAAAGTACATCTTCTCTGCTTCTAAAGACTGCTCTATTATCAAATGTGAGTATTCACATGAATACATGCCACCATACCATAGGAATGGTAATAATTCACTAATCCATAAGACGGTTTTATAGATCGGAGTCAATATTTTTATGTTATGTTATCAGGGAACGTCGAGACTGGAAAGAAGCTGCACACCATAGCGGGTGGAAGGAAGGGGACGGAGGCGAAACATGTAGGCCACACCACGCAAGTCCTGTGCATGGCCATATCCTCGGATGGAAAGTACCTGGTGAGTACTCCTATCATAGACGCTCAGACAACAGACACTCTACAGAAACAAAAGAATTGTCACCTAAAGTGGTACTGATAATCTTATCCGTGCGGTCAAGTTTGTTTGGTTCTGGTTCTGTGTGTTTTCAGGCCACTGGAGACATGAGCAGCGCAATCATGATTTGGGAGCCAGAAACATGTAAAAAAGTATATAAACTCAAAGGACACAAAGGCCCAGTCTCGGTAAGCTCTCATGATCGTCTTTCAAAATATTTATCCTTGTATAAAACAAGAAACTGTGCCTTTTATTTTTGGACATTGTGAATCTTTGCGGCTGTGCAAAATGGACCAGGGCTCCTCATGAGACTCGTTTCAAATCTCTTCGCTTCTAGGGTCTCTCCTTCAGAACGGGAAGCCATGATCTCTACAGCGCTTCCCATGACCGGTCCATCAAGGTGTGGAACGTGGACGAAAATGCCTACGTGGAGACCCTGTGAGTATTCCCCTCCCCATCCTAAAGTCCAGCATTCACCAGTGTCTGCAGTCACATGCCCATCATCCTCCTCCTCATGGGTATGTCTCGTAGCTTTGGGCACCAGGATGCCATCACAGGTCTGGACTGTCTGAGCCGGGAGCGTTGCGTGACTGCGGGGGGTCGCGACAACACTGTGAGGGTCTGGAAGATAACCGAGGAGTCTCAGCTGGTGTTCCATGGCCACGGGTCAGTCTCCCTACTACACACGGCATACATTATACTACAACTGGGTTGCTTTTATTGGGACAGATTTATTGTCCTTTTTGTTGACTCATAACTCATAAGAATATGAACACAGGTTTTTGTTTTGGAGTCAAGTTGGGTTAGTTATAACTGTATACAAACTGCCCCTATGGGGAAATTAATCATTGTATGTCGTTTTTTGCTTTCTTATATTGCATTGCATTATGTCTACATGTATTCATGAAAAACCTTTAACTATAATATGCCACCACCTTCATATGCAATTGAAATTTGAACGACTTGGTCCATGTTTCTGTTCTCTTGCATAAACCTGACCAGTTTATTGTGTCCCTGAACTGTGTTGCTATGGCTTCCTGCAGGGGATCAATCGACTGCATCCAGTTGATCAACGAGGAGCATATGATCACAGGATCAGATGATGGGTAAGACCCATTCTGTTAACAATATCAAGTCTCAACCACCAACTTGTACTACAGTCCAGTATCTTTTTTTCTTTGTTTTTTCCTCACCGTTTTGTGTGTGCCCTCCAGCTCTGTGTCCGTGTGGAGCGTGAACAAGAAGAAGCCCCTAAGCACGGTGAAGACGGCCCACGGTAGCCATGGGGACGCCGGCCTGGAACAGCCCCACTGGGTGGCGTCTGTGGCCGCCCTGCGCAACTCTGACACCGTAGCCTCAGGTGCCTCCGGCTGTGAGAGTCCTTCAGCTGCTTCTGACATGCACACCACACACTGATACCGGCACCTACACACACTGCATGAGAGCAGGTTAATGGTAGCATCCTGAGGGTTTGTTGTCATTACCCACATGTACAGAAGGAGCAACTTGGGTCATCCATGACTGGAGCAGAATGATTAAAGTGTCAGTATAGTGATATTGATTATGTATTGGTTGGATAGATGGATATACATATGACTAGAAGGTTCACAACTACCAAACTAAGCTCTAAATGTCCCCGTTTAACTCCTTGGTGTTATGTGATCCGGCTCCTAATTAATTAATCACATGATCACTGGACTCCACCAACTGATGAATGAAGACTCGGCTCAATGAGCGCATTATCGTTTATTGGCACCACTATCAATGATATGCCGCTATACCCTTTCAACCTAATATCTTGGGGAAGTGCTTGAAATGTAGTTTGTGACATTGAGAGGTTAGTCTTTTGTAGGTCTGTTATTGTATATCATTACTTTTGATATTTGTCCGGCTTTTGAATCCATCGCAAATGTCTCGTGTCCAGGTTCCCACAACTCTGAGATCCATCTGTGGGCGTGTGGCCAGGGCTTCCGCTCTCTGCAGCCGCTCTTCAGTGTGCCAGTGGTGAGCCCAGAGCCCTTCCTCCTAACATGATGCATCCTCCCTGCTAGCGGCACTAAAGTCATTTTAGAGCCATGTCACAAGCGCAATCCATAATTGTTTCGGATACAAAATGACATGTATTATCTCTTTATTTCTGTTTTGTGTTTAGACTGGATTTATCAACAGCCTGGAGTTTTCCACCTCTGGAAAGTTCCTGGTGGCAGGCGTGGGACAAGAGCACAGGTACAGTCTATGCAGTTGGCGTCTCAAATAAAGATGGATGACTGTTCTGTTCCACTAGGTGGCACTGTCCATTCTCCTCCTCACAGCCCCTTTTGAAGGGACCGTGTTCTCATTTACTCGTGTTGTAGTGCTTAACATTGAATGAGATGATGGCTGGCGTACTGTAACGTTACATGCTCTTACCCTCCATTAACCTATGGACCCTATAGGGGCTCCAATTAGTATGAATAATGCATTCTGCGGGTTGCACACACCTCACGTCACATGAAGCGAGACATTTCTGTTGCTCTACAACTCTCCCATGAATCAATCATGTTGGGCTGCTCTGCCTCATCAGAAATGGCATGTATACTTTTTCTTCTGCGATTTAGGCAGAACTCTTGCCAAACGAATGCTTCCTGTTGACCCTAAACCACCAGCCGTCTTTAGAAGTCATTGAAGCTCGAGGTGAAGGTTTTTCTGCCATTAACCCAGCCTATCCAATCAGAGTGAGCCGCTCCTCTGGGAGACTGTATTTTTGACCGCCACAGAATTGCTGGCTTGTTTCTTTTTTCAAATTAAACTGCCATCTCCTCTAATATAAGAGTACTGCTTCCTATGCGTGTTGTGGAACAAAGCAGTGCTCTTATTAGCGTGACGGTTCCCCTTTTTAATGTCCGTTTTCGCCTAGTGTCATTTGTATTTTTCATTCAATTTGATGCCTTATTTCCCAATACATTAACATCAAGCCTTTTATGAAGCGTTTTGAAGGCTTCCTTTCACCGCTTTATTAGAAATTGATCCCAAACTAATTTTGGTGTGAATGTCTGCTCCGTGTGATGGATGGCACGGCGTCTGCTGTTTGTCTGTTTGCTCTTGGGGATCTTTTCTGTCTGGCGCCGGGAGGTCTGAAACGCAAGTTATTTCATGTGGCTTGAAGTTCAGTATATCAGCTCTGACGACGTAGTTAAGTCTTACTTTACCTGTTGCAGCAGGTACCAGGCATTGTGTAAAGTTAATGGTGAAATGCATTGTGGGTGTTGCAGTTGTAATGACAGTGGACTTGTTGGTTGCATCTTTTTAAACACTGGACGCAGGGCACTCGACTCCCAACCGAAAAAGATCTGGGTTCGATCCCTGATGTCTGCAGCGTACCTGTAGGCGTCCTTGAGCAAGATGCCCTAACCTGCTCCTTATAGTGACATGCAGCTGAATTCACGGTTAAGTTACTTTGGATAACGGCGTCTGCTAAATGATAAACTAATGTTGGTTTGTGTGCGTTTCCAAGGCTGGGCCGATGGTGGAGACTAAAGGAAGCCAAGAACGGCATCTACATCATTCCTCTGAGAAGACGGGGCGCTCAGCAAGAACAGCCCCGTGCTACAGAATAACTGATTCATTCAAATGTGTCCATGTTTTTGTAAATTAAAAGTCTATGAACAACCACTCCAACTGAACTGTGGTTACTCTTCATTCTTGTTTGTCAAGTAAGGAAAAGGGGAAAAGATTCAGATACACATTTCAGCCTACATTTTTCTGGATATATTTGGCTATATAATTCCCTTGTGATGTGGTGAAGGTAAGAACTGTGTGGGTGCTGTGTAGGGGTGTGCTTTTCACAGCTTGTTGATAAATGCATCGGACTGACGTCAGTGAGAAAAATTGAAGTACTTTTGCACATTTATGCCATTTATGAAAAGCCTGAATCATAAAACGCCAAACCTGGTGATGTTTCTTCCAAATTTAGGAGTGTTCTGGTGAAGCTTTGAGTCATCAGTTGCTGTAATATGCATTTTGACAGGAAGAGTCAAACACCTACGTGTTCTCATTTGTGTGAATCATGGCTCGTCTTGGGTGTTTAAATTACACTCAGTGCACACAAGGCATAATTTATGGTTTAATATTTAAAAAAAAATATTTACATGAATTACAAAAAAGCACAGACATCTCTACACAGGCTACATTAAAACAATGTCCATTATATTTAGTCGTCTAGTTTGATTACTTTCACAAATTATGTTACTCACATTTTTTTGTTCCAAAGGAATGGCTCAGCTTAGTTCAACAGCAGTCTTTATCCATCTAATAGCATTTGGATCCTATTCACAACAATGTAAAGACTTTTGTTTCTGTATTAAATAAGGATGGCTTCACAGCCACCCGGCTGACAAAACTTCTCACGACAAGTTGCAATGCATTCAACCGTTACTATGTTTTAAACCAAGGTGATCACAGCATGTTAAATCTATACAGGGCGGCTTTCATGGCTGATAACACCGCAAATATTTTTTTATGACGCTTTCACAGTTTAAAAATGTATTCTTGCCATCGTCGGCCTATACG
>OMKN01031888.1:0-11426 GCA_900302345.1 Melanonus zugmayeri | reverse complement strand
GCACACACTAAATGTATTAGCAAGGATGAAAATAAATGGTACTTTTCTCCTCCTATGCTTTTGCACCCCAACAGAACCCGCTCCCTTTGTCACTTTTTGCTGTAGTGTCTGAATGAACTGCTTGTTAAAACCATGTGTGAGAGAGAGGGGAGAGAGAGAGAGAGGGGAGAGAGAGAGGGGGGTAGGCATGTACTTCACTAGGTGATTGCCAGGGTTTGCATCATCCGCAACAAAGAGAGTGAGGAGAGGGGGAGAGAAGCTTGACTGCTTTCGCTTCGCAGCAAAGGGGTTTGTGTGTGTGTGTGTGTACGTGCGTGGTCCTGATCCTTAAATGTTAATGTTTTTTTTTTAATTTACAATGGTACATAATTAGCTCCACACCCAAACCTACGCGCACACGCAGTAAGTGGTAACTTGTTATTTTTTGTACTAATATGCAAATCTACAGGCTACTCCTCCAAAAGAGAGCCTAAAAAAGAGACAAAGGCGCCCATGCAGTGGCCACCATTGGTCGCCCATATCAAAGCTCCTGCGCTGGCGGAATCATAATGAGAGGCCGTTCATCAAAGACCATCGTTTTCATGCGAGGACCTGTTACGTGGTCTCATAGGCCGGGCAATTTGAGCGCTTCTCCCAATCACAGCGAAGCGCGCCTCTCCACCACCACCACCACCTCCAGCAGACAAAGCAACCTCTCCCTCACAAAACAGTGTGTGTGTGTGTGTGTGTGTGTGTGTGCGTAGGCCTACACACACACACACACACACACACACACACGCCCGCACGCACGCACACAATGTCACACACACAGTAAGTCAATATTGTCAGAGGAGTTTGCACCAGAAAGAATGTCCCGTTGTGCTGCATGGAGCAACAGCTGGTGATGCTGCGGTGGTCCGGCTCATGTGCGGAATGTAATGTAGACAGCCTACAGCCTGCTGATCAACACACCTGGCTCTATATGTGCGGCTCCCATGAACATCGGCCTATCGAAAATATTGACAATCGGCAATATAGTGTATTTATTCACGATCATCACCCATATATATTTTTAACTAGGCCTATTAATGTTCTGTTAGTGAGCTAGATACAAAATTAGAAATCATGTTGTTGAGCCACCTTTAAAAATAAATGAATACATGTTGCTCATAGATTACGGACCAGCTAAAAGCGTAATAGGCCTATGTGGCCTTAGCCTACATATGCATGTAGTCTACAATTAATTAGTTAATTAGTCTTAGACCTGAGAAAAGAAAAACCCATCGCGTGTTCCGGTCGCACGCCATCTCTGCCCACCTTTTCACCCGTTAACGCGTGAAGACCCTCTCGGACTTTGGCGAACGATCCTTCTCCGAGCTTCCTCCCGATCAGGTAGTTGCCGACCCGCTTGGTGTGGTAAAAGTTCCGCACGGTGTCCGCGGCGGGACTCCCGAGAGACACCGGGAGGATGTTCTCGCTCCCCCCGGAGGAACCCGGGGTTTTACCCTCGTACAACCGGTGGCTGTCAACCACCATCTCGCTACTGTCAGCTACTGGCATAACAGCCAGTGTCAAGGAGTAACACTTTCTGTTAGGTTTACTTGGATCTTCCTACTTCTCTTCTCCCTCTTTTATGTTAGACCTAAAATAGCACAAGTAGGCCAAGATAAGCACATTTGAAGTAGTCCCGATCCGTCCGTTGCCGAAATCCAAAATATTTAACGGACACCGGAGCCCGCACCACCTGTTCGCCCGAAGGTGTGATCCCTCGCTGACTTTGTTTATCTCACACGTTGTTTCTTCTAAAATGATGAATTAGAACCCGACGATGAAGACGTGTCAACAGTAAACATTAAATGCCCGCACTGACAAACGCGATCTTGATTCTTGCTTGAAAGTAAAACGTGCGCGATAGTGCGGAGCGCTCCCCCCTCCTCGCGTCTGTTATGGACTGAGCGCACAGCGCGTGGTGCTCAGTTTGAAGTCACTTTCCCGGTCGTCTGGTGGGCGTGTCTTACGTCTGGTGGGCGTGTCAAACCCTGATTTAGCGACTACGATAAGACGTGATCCAATCAGAGAAGGCGAACACGGGGGACAACTCCGCCCCTTATTACGAATCGTGCTGCGCTTGAACCTCCGCGAACAAAGACTCCCGGTTCAAGATGTGGACAGGGCAAATTGTTGATTTTGACCATAGACTGTATAAAATAGATAGAGAACACATTTGTGTCATTTTTTTTTTCCTGAACAGGACTTTGCACGCTGCAGGCATATTTGGGTTCATCAATTGAAACAACATGATCAATTGAAGCACCATGATTGCTTTTAAATATAGGCCTAGGCCTATGTTTTATTTAGGCTACATAAATGAGTATTTTACTGACATCACATTTAAATGATTAATTAACACACGCACACGGGCAGGATTAACACATTGACATAACAGAGTAGTCTATTTTTGATTGAGAATATCAGGTTATATTGTGTGGAGATCAAATGTTAAGATAAGACTTGCGCAATTAAGTGTATAGGATATACAATTGCCGCCTGATACCTGCTATGGCTAGTTGTTGAGTAAATTAATTAATTCAGTCATTAGACTAAACTATTTGCCTATCCCCGTTTAACCCCCAGGTTTTAAAAATAGGTTTAACCCATATATTGTATGAGTTGGAAACTAGAAAACAATGGGAACCCACTGATACAGTTACACCACCACCTATAGGCGCCACAATGTATTAGCATGTAGGTGTTGAAGTGCAGCTGAGTGAAACAATCATGACAACATTATTTTAAAAATCATGTCAGTTTAACAACAAAATAAATAAATTAAAAAAACAAAAATAAATAAATAAATAAATACATAACAAAGTTTAACAAAATAAAATACAAATTAGAGATTCGTTTCTGTGTAATATGTATACTATTTGTATGTATTATATTTAGCGCACGGTTATGTTTTGGTGCTTCACATTAACCTTCATTAATAAGAAGCCCACATGGTGACTGCACAGTGTGAGTGTAGCGCCCCCCGGTGGACAAACGCACAAACCGCCGCCAATCCCATCCTGCTTTGCAGCGTATCCGCCGACGCTAGTCCCCACGGCTTTCAAGCTAGGCTAGCTAACGTTAACCATTTTAACCGGACATGTTGAGCCAATCCCGCCCTAAACAAACAACATAATAACCGGGGGACTCGGCCGAACAGGGTAAACAGTCGCGACGTCGGGCGACCATGGAAGCCGTGAACGCCTTTAACCACGAGGTACGCTGTGATAGACTTCAGTACGAAGCCATGGAGCTTTCTAGCATGCACTAGCAGGCCGAACACAATGAGTTGGTGTGCTCTTTAATTTCCCGACTAACTGCATTTGTGCGCCCATTAGCGCACACCTGCAACGACGGGATGCGGCACAAGTGGAAGCACTAGCCGTCAATCTCAACGAATCGATGTGACTATTGAATGCATGTCAATGTTGTGGCTGTAAGCGAAGTACAAAGTTCCCTCGAAGCGGCTAGCCATTAGCCACCAATAGTGTGGATAGCTCGGCTCAACAGTGCAGTAGCTAACATCAGATAAAGCATCTTCTTCTCCCAATGCACACTATGGGCCATGATAACTAGTCACACATGCACCCAAAGAGTGGATATAGGGTTGTCTGTCTGAGTCAATGAACAGCCTTGGGCATTGCTTGTTACTAAATGACTGCTAACCAGCCAGGTGTTTAAGAGGTTTTTTTTGTTAGGATAAAATGTTACCAACCGGTTGTTGTACTTGGAGGGGCTGGTTCAGGGGGGTCTGTTATGTGGGGACTTGTAATGAATGAACATGCGATTACTTTTTACTTTTACTTGCAGTTGCACCCACGATATTGTAATTTACATGGTCATCGCAACGTCTGCGCACCTTGTTATTATTCGGTACACCTTCTTATTAAGTGATGTATTTATTTAATGTTCATGTGTGTGATTGTGCAAGGACAGATATCAATTATCAAGCAAGTGGATTCATTACATTTTACAACCGTTACCCTGAGAGCGTTTAGTAACAGTAACACAGTAAAGGTTACAACGAATATCTCACATCGCATGCAAAACAGACATATTTTGATCTGTAGTATACGTGTTTTCATTTGGCAATTAGAATTGTATTGTATATAATCGAAAAATAACATTAATCGAAATACATATATACAAATACAATACCAATTGCCAAATGAAAACATTTATACTGAAGATAAATTATTTTAATGTCTGGTATGAATTAAGTTGTCTCCACTCGCTCTCAGTGTCACACAGTAAATGGTTTTCCCAAAATAATGTTTTTGAAGACCCTCCTCACAAGCTCAAAGCTGCACACTGTAGTAACCATTAGGCCAAAGCCGTACCTTTGCCTGGACTATTATTTATGGAGTTGACCAACCGATGTCTCTGCAGGTTGACTCGACACCCACAGTATTCACATGACAGAACTGCAGACTATACCAGAGTACACTTTACACGACTACTATTATAACTTTAAAACAAAGCAACACACTGCACTGCCAAGCCCAGGAGTTTAGAAACGAAAATGGCAGATAGTCTATAGGAAATCATGGTGATCGGATAAAATACAAGGCAGTGTCTTCAGCTAAACCTGCAATCAAACCTGTTGATTGTAACCTTCAGTTTTGCCCTCTGAAGGATGTAGCACAAAGGTTAAGCATTTAGTATCCTTAAAGTGGCAATTCCAGTTTTGTGAAGAGATTATGGTAAACTGCTCTGTTCTCTCACCATTCACTCAATCCCATCTTCATCCCACTCCTTCTCCTACTCTAGTTGTTCTCTCTGATGGATTCCAAGCCACCCATCTCTCGGGCAAAGATGGTCTCCATCACCAAATCTGCCATAAAAGCTATGAAGGTATGGAGGAACATGTCAATCCACTATACAGTGTAAAGGCATTTTAAGCATCCTCTGGATATACTGACATGTCATGGGATTTCAGTTTTGTTGTTGTAATTAACATCTACATGTCTGGTTCTGCTCATCCTCAGCTTTACAAGCATGTGGTTCAGATTGTTGAAAAGTTCGTAAAAAAGGTGAGCACCAAAACCAATAATAAAATGGGTCAAGAAACTAAAAATGCATTAATCGACTCCTAAGGCATCAGTGGTGATCTCTGAGTACGTGTTCTCTGGTTCTCCCTCCAGTGTAAACCCGAGTACAAGGTGGCGGGCCTCTACGTGGTGGACTCCATTGTGAGGCAGTCCAGGCACCAGTTTGGCGCAGACAAGGACGTGTTTGGGCCCAGGTTCACCAAGAACATCACTGGCACGTTTGAGAACCTCTGCCTCTGCCCACTGGAGGATAGGGTAAGATTTAAAAAAAGGATTTGGCCACGTCACGGTGATATTTGTGCCACATCAACTCTGGAAACGAACCAGGTGTTATTGGGTGATGTGTAGCAGTAACAAATACCTTTTGTTTAGGTAGATGGATCTGACTGTGCCTGCTGCTGACAATACAGATCTAACCAGAGTTGTTTGTGTGCACACTTGCTTCCTGTGTGTAGAGTAAGCTGGTGCGTGTGTTGAACCTGTGGCAGAAGAATGGGGTGTTTAAGATTGAGGTGATACAACCTCTCTTGGACAAGGCTACTGGATCTGGCAGTGGGACATCAAGCTACCCAAGCATGGATGAGCCAGGTAAATAGTGTGAGAATATCAGGTATGTGTCTGTACTATGTTGTACTATGATGTATTTTATGTTTTTTGTGTTTGTCTATGATTATAAGATTAGCCATTTTGTATATGCATGGAATTCAACTTGAGGTGGAGTAGTTTTGTCACTAGAACCATACAAGTAAATACAGCTCTAAAAGGTCAACGTTGACTAACGTGGCTATAATTAAAGGTTAACTTGCATAATTCTTTAGTTCTAGTAAACATCTGATCAGCCCCTAATTAATCGCACATGTCCCATGTTTCACTAAAATGCTTTCACTACAACTACACATGTGACCTGTCCTACTACTGAGTTGAACCGCCCATGCATGTGCATGGGCTGTTGCATTCCTCACTGCTATCGATACATGCGTCCTTGCAGGCTCTCCCCCGTCTCCAGCCAAAGAACCCGTGGTCGCAGTGACGGAAAACTCCACAAAGGCTGCTGTCCCTCAGCTGCCAAATTCTGATGCCTTTGCCGCCGTGGCACAACTCTTTCAGTCCTCAGAAGGTCAACAGGTGTGTGTGCGTGTTTACCCAAGTCTTTGAGCAAGGTTCATGTGAATGGCTTTGGGGTGCTCTGCGGGGGAAGGTATTTTTGGGGTCATGTAGGCCACACACAAGGCCAAGGGGCCAACAAGCACACCTCCAAAACATGCTGCACTTATCTGCAGTCTGTGCATCAAAGAGTTGTTTGGGCAAGGAAGAATATGAACCAAATGGCAAAGACAAATAATCTGTATGTCTCAGCTTCAACAGATGCTCCAGAACTTTCAGCAGCAGCCTTTGAAGCCCCAGCTGGAGACTCACACACAGCCTGCACCCCCCCAACCCCAACCCCAGCTCCAGGCCCTGCTGCAACCTCACCTCCAAGCCCAGCCACAACCCCAGCTCCAGGCCCCGCCGCAACCTCACCTCCAAGCCCAGCCACAACCCGACCTCCAGGCCCAAAACTTTACTCCCGGTCTGGGCGAGCTGCATCCTCCCCTGTCCACCCAGACTGCCCAGCAGAAGGCCCAGCAGAAGGCAGCCTTTGACAGGGTGAATCTTCATTTCTATTTCTATCTATTTGCGGCAGTGAACTTGTCTTTGCTAAATGAAACGCATTTCATACACTCTTTACTCTGTGTGGCTTAGACATTACTGGACCGCTTTGACTATGACGACGAGCCAGAAGCTGCAGAAGAAACCAAGAAAGAGGAGGCTTTGTCATCCCAGCCATCCATGTAAGACCCCCGGCCATTAAAGCAACAATTTGGTCGAATTTTTAAAGAAACAAAACAAAACTTATGTTGTTTTTTATTGTCAAAGTCTCCAGCAGCCCACAGGCTTCCACCAGAACATGGACTGCTTTTCATCACAGATGATGGGCATGATACAAGATCCATCACAACAGGTAACCAGACCAGCTATAAGATAAACCACCAGGCTTTTGTATAGACAGGGAATGCCTTGTTTGAACAACGTTCTAAAACAATGATTCTGTTTTTTTTGTTTTGATTTGTGGAAATACTCTTTGAGGAACTCTCCGACCATACACACATTATTGACCGGATATTCTACTTCTTCCCCAGGGTCAGCTTCCCAATGGTCAGCTCCTGGCATACGGGTTGCCACCAGGGCGCCTCTACCCAGGGACGATGCCTCCTATGGGGCAGGCTCAACCAGATCCGGCCATACCTGGGTCTGCTGGAGCTTCGGGCTTCCCAGGGGCATATACCTCCCATAATGCAGTGCAACAGGTAATAAAACCAAATTGACACAAATGACCACAACCTATTCTCATTGAAATATTCTGCTATAACACAATAGTTTATACTAGAATGTATTATTTATTTAGGTTGTAAATGTGTATTAATAATTAATTATAGTATCACATGACACTATGATTCCCGACAATCAGTTTCTAAAGTTATGCACAATTTTAAGATTTGCCCTTGGCAGGCCAATGAAATCAAGAGGATTATTGACCCTTCTTTGGGTCTTGTCTTGGGTTTGTGTTTGGCTTTATAGCAGGATACGGACACAGAGCGTTCAGGCTTCAGGGAAGGCAGGCATGGCCGCAGGTCCCACTCAGGCTCCAGGTGAAGAATCTGTAATCACATTTTAGATAAGAGGAGTTAAAGATTGGTTAAGATTGGCCACAGTGCTTTCATCATCATATCTGCCCCCCCCCTTCCCTTCCCAGGTCACCCAAGAGGAGAAGATCTCGCTCCAACTCGCGTACGCGGCGACCCCGACACCGGCGCTCACGTTCCCGGGACCGCCGCCACCGCTCCCCGTGCTCCCGTTCCCAGGAGCGCCAGGAGCGAGAGCGGGAGCGGGAGCGACGACAGAAAGGCCTCCCGCAGCTCATTGCTGACACACTGAGCGGTGAGCCCCCACCCCCGCCTACGACAATTAATTTGTTTTCACCGTAGATTAGTCTTATCTGAAATATGTAGTCTCTAAAATGTGTAGAAGTTATTGCGCGTTACCAGAGCCCAGAGTTATGTGGGACCAGCAGCCCAGAAAGAAAAACAGAAAATAGTCATGTTTTGATCTGAAATACAGAAAAGCAACCAAGAAAGAAATCAAAGCAAATATTTGGTAACAATTTATTTATAGAGAATATTTGATTTAAAAATAAATAAAATAAAAAACATGCTCAGAGCACAAGTGCATACTAGTGGCTGTCCCAGAGAGAGAAGGGAAATCCTTGGTAATGCAGAGCAGTGGAAAAATCCATGTGGATAACCATATGAATACGACCAGTATAGGGGCAATATTTTTGAGATTGTGTAAGGCCGTGATTGCTTGAGGTAATGTTTTAGCCAGTCATTTTGGGTATAAAAAGCGTACACAAAGAAAGGATTTTCAGTCAGTTCTCTGGAGAGCTGGCTCGCTGTTTATTGCCGTTTTGACTTTGAGAAGCACAATAAACTTCTACGCATCAGACTTTTTTGGACTTCGTTAGAACATTTTGGACAGCACACTGCGTTTCAAATGTAATCTTGTCTCAGAGTCTCAAATTGAATGGTTGTAGTGCTTGCGGTCGGGTCTCATTGTGTCTCGTCTTCCCTGTCCCGCAGTGTGCAGCACCACTCTGTGGGTGGGCCAGCTGGACAAGAGGACCCAGCAGCAGGACGTGGCCTGTCTGCTGGAGGAGTTTGGACCCATTGACTCCATCAATGTACGTCGCCTTGCCTCGCTCTACCTGACACTGTTTTCTGAGATAAAGACAAGATGCACTTTATTAATCCCAGATGGGGAAATTAGGGTGTCACAGCAGAAAGTACAGGACAGTAAGGGGAATTAAAAAGTATTCAAAAAAAGAGAAAAACAATATGTGAAAATAAATGCCGGTTGACATTTGTTTATCCCACTGATGACTAAAGTGGATAAGTGGACTCAAATGAAGAAAGCAATGTCATCAAACCTTGCTTTGCATCGCTGTCCATGTATGACATCACGTCTAATATCTGACTCTTTTCACCGTGCTTTTGGTGCCTGGTTCAGATGATTCCCCCGCGTGGCTGTGCCTATATCGTCATGGTGGAGAGACAGGACGCCTTCAGGGCCCTGCAGAAGCTCGGCAGAGGCAACCACAAAGTCAATCAGAAAGCCATTAAGGTACGGGAAGACCCTCCTGCGTAACTCTGCGTAATGCATAAGGTGGTTCTGCAGAATAGGGCTGTACCCTAAAAGTTGACTAGTTGAACCGTCATTCAGAGAGCCCCGAGTCGACTCTGTCGAACAATTTTGGTAAGTGCATTATAATAACCGAATAAAACAGGATATAGAGGCTTAAGATACAGGAATTTCATTATATTAATCATGGGAAAGAGAATAATTATTACAAGAAAACGAATGCTTCATAAGGAGACATACTTATTTCATGTCTGATCTAATGAGAGATGTAAACATCTTAAAAAACCTTGACGGATGAATCTGAGTCAGGTAATGCCCTACCACAGAAAACCATCACCTATTTTGAACCACACCATTGACGTTAACGTTAATTACAACCAAGTGTAATTTATTGAGTGTTTATTGCATTTATTTTTGGACAGATCGCATGGGCTTTAAACAAAGGCATAAAGCCGGATTTGAAGCAGTACTGGGACGTGGAGCTGGGCGTCACGTACATACCCTGGTCAAAGATCAGAGAGGACCAGCTAGAGGAGATACAAGAAGGAGGAATGCTGGACGTCGACACTCTATCACCCGGTGAGCGGAGGACCATTTCACAATGAGCCCAAGAAGCAATAGTTTAAAAAACACATGTTTTCTTTACGATGCATCTTGTGACTTGCCACTAATTTCCAAAAAAACAACAATAATACAGTGTTTTTTGTTTCTATAATAATGTATTGTGTTTCTTGGAAGAGTGGAAAGGAGTGACGAGCAGCATGGGGCAGCAGGAAGAGCTTCCTCACAACGGTCGCTCTGAGCCACCACAGAGCGAGGAGACGCCTGGTCCACCTGCTCACCCTCCACAGGTCCGGCACTAGCTAATACCCATCTTAAGGCAGCTTCTAACCTTCATGATGCCTCCTCCAGGAGGCATCGTGAAGGTTAGAAGCTGAGATTGTACTGCAAGTGTAACGAAAGATTAGTGGTTACCGGTGCTTGTTTAAATGGATGCACTGTGCTTAACATGTATTGACTTTGTGAACATTATCTCCAGGGTCTCCCAGGGCAGCTGTCAATGGTAGGCCCTGGTTCCTTGCAGCCGCTGGGCTTTCCTGGGCCCTTGAACATGCCGCCCCCCTCGTTCCCTCCCGGCGTCCCTCCGCCACCCTTCATCAGACCTGGCTTCAATCGTATGCAGATGCCCACAGGTAGCAACCACTGGCATCTGCTTTCAGCTGCTGTCTTTAGCCTGGCTGTGTCACCAGTCTGTTTGTATTCTATTAAACTGTGTAGTTGTCCACACTCACCTTAACTGTTGCTCCGTCAGGTTTCCCCCCTGCAGGCGGAATGCCTCTAGGCCCCCCTCCCCCTGGGCAGGGAGCAGTGGAGGACCCCTCTCTGGACCCAGCTGGACTGGCCAATAGAAACGGCGATGAAAGGCTGGAGGGGCCACACCCATTTAACAACCAGATGGGACCCATGGGTCAGTTTGACATATGGCTTTTATATGATTTAAAAAAAAAATGACCACAGTACATGTACCACATGGTAAATTTGAAAGAGGAAATGGTCATTACGTTGCTTCAGAAGTGTGGCTGTTTCCACAGCGCTGTGTTGTGTTCATCTGGTTGTGCAATTTGAATACTTAGATTTCAGTATTATGTGAAATGTATACATGCCCCAATAAATCAAAAGATTGACAAAGAATAGATGCATAACATATTGTAGCAGTTCTTCCTGCTACCTGCCACTGAAAGTGGCTTTTGCAGGGCTCATCTGAGGACCAGGACACGGGTGTATGTTGGAAAGTGGTTTATTGCAGAGTTGAACAATGGTTTGTTGGCAGAGCAGGTGGTGAATGCTAAAATGTGTTTTATCCTGTTAAGAATATTAATGTAGCCCCTCGCCCCAGGTAAAGGGATTCACTTCAAGTTGATGGCACCCTGGTCGATGAGAAGCTTCAAAAAGTCCCGATGTACAGACTAAAGGTTCTCCTCTCCTCTTTCCAGGTACTCAGGTGAGCAGACCTCCAGGGGGTCCTCCAGGAAACCTCCCCCCCATCAGGGGGCTGCTCGGGGCACGGCCTGGCATTATTCCCCTTCAACGCCCACCGGGTTTCCCCCCGCC
>OMKN01031886.1:0-21247 GCA_900302345.1 Melanonus zugmayeri | reverse complement strand
AAGTGGCACATTCTCCTTCGCTTCTGTACCTTGTAAGAATATATTTTTTGTACATCTTTTTAAATTCCATTACATTTATACTCTGTTTAATTTTTTCCTCGAGACCATTCCACAACACCACACCACAAATCGAAATACACATACTTTTAATATTAGTCCGAGCATAATGCCGTTTCATATTTGATTCACCTCTTAAGTTGTATCCCCCCTCTCTCTGTGAACAGTCTTTGTATGTTACCAGGAAGCTGTTTATTTTTAGCTTTATACATTATTTGTACGGCCTTGAATTCTACCAGATCTCTGAACGTTAAGGCATGCACTTTTAAAAACAGTATATTGGTGTGATCACGATATCCTACATTATTAACTATCCGTATGGCTCTTTTTTGTAGTATGCATATTGATTGTGTATTGGTTTTGTAGGTGTTGCCCCATACTTCTACACAGTAATTCAGATATGGCAAAACAAGTGAACAATACAAAGTATACAATGCTCTCTCATTCAAAATGTGTCTTGCTTTTCCCAACACTCCAATGCTCGGTGACACTTTTGCTTTCACATATTTGATATGGGGTTTCCAGCAGATTTTGTGGTCTAGAATCACACCCAGAAATGTATTTTCATACACTCGTTCTATATTTATATTATTGATCATCACTTTTACTTGTGTGGTTAGTTTACGGTGTCCAAACAACATAAGTTTGGTTTTGTTCAGATTTAATGATCATTTATTCAAGTCAAACCAAGTTTTTAGTACTAATTTCTACTGTGACCACCTCCAAAAGCTGCTGCAGATTTTCCCCAGAACAGAAAATATTGGAGTGATGAATGAATATGGAGTGATGAATGAATATGCATAGTCAATACAGAGGCAAAAATTAATTAAATGAAAATAATTTTTTTTTAATTACTTGTGAATTATGTTGTGAAGTTTCTATGAGAACAGAGCCAATATTGCGGCACAGAGAATCAGAAGGAAAGCAATGTAGAGGAAGGCCCAGCGAGAGCGAAAAAGCCAGCAAGTCAGAGGGAACTGTCTCAACTTTGCGCTCTGCCTGGGTAGAGGACAGGTTTTATCATTAAATGACCAAAGAAGAGAAACCAACTACGAGTTTGCTGCCATCTACAGGCTATATCTCTATATATTATTATTTATTTTAATAATAATAAAAGAAGAAGTCTCTTTAAAGTAAAGTGATACTTTAAAAATCATAATACTTACGAGCTGAGAGAAGACCGGAAACAGTTGATGCCCTTTTTATCCATATCCGCCTTCCTCTTTGAGAGCGCTGCTTTGCCCCGGTGTCTCTGCCGCAGAGCATCCAACCGGAAACTGCTGTAAACAGAGAAAACGCACCACGTTCACGGCCACACATATTAGACAAGCCATTGAAATACCCCTGGCTGCCGACTGTTACTCTAAGCAGCACCTTTTCCTTCGTGTCTTCTTTGCCGCTTCTTCCTTGGGTGGAGGAGGAGGAAGAGGACTCTCTGGGCTCGGGACTGGAGACGGATCTGGCACAGGTCGAACCACAGATACCTCCAGAGGAGTCTCTACATCGACGAGCAGTCTTCGATCAGAATAAAGAAAACATTGAACAGTGGATAAATCATATATTGATCTCTGACGTTATAGATAGATAGATATATACTTTATTCAACCCTTTATTCAAGGGGAAATGAAGGCGTTACAGCAGCTCACATCACAACCACAATAGTCGAATAATAAGTAAGTGACAATAGAATAAAATAAAAAATATATTTTAAAAAAATAAATGTTAATTATCATTATGATAATAGATGTTAGCACAAATTCCTCTTACCTGCCATCCAAAGAGCACATGTCGTCCCTCGTCATGACTGAGCAGCTGGACTCTGAACTAAAGGTTGGGGACGGGCACCGGCCATCACCCTGGGACGCGTGCCTCTTCAGCTCTCGCTTTCTCTTCTCCTGGAGAGAGGATGGACAAATAATGTGCATGGGTGTAACTGGGAGATTAAAACATACCGAGGTCGAGAGACTCGGCAGTAGTGTTGGTGGCGGACAGCTCAGGAAATGTTATTCCTAATTTGGAAGTGTAACACAAAGGGCATGGCCTTGGTTTCCTCAACGGTAGTAGTCAATGTGTCCTTTCAATACAGACAACACTAAGGCTAATATGAAAAAACATTAAAACACAAC
The DNA here is from genome assembly GCA_900302345.1 of Melanonus zugmayeri. Classification (NCBI taxonomy): domain Eukaryota; kingdom Metazoa; phylum Chordata; class Actinopteri; order Gadiformes; family Melanonidae; genus Melanonus; species Melanonus zugmayeri. The sequence goes on along the minus strand of OMKN01031886.1, from coordinate 19,064 downwards.
AATCCTACCAGGGATTCTTTTGTGATGATAGATGTGCTGACCCTACGGCGGCCATGGTACTTCAAGGGAGGGAAAATAAGAGCATGAGATGGACAGAAACAAAACAGCAGAGGAAACAAAAGTTGGAATGGTAATACAACAAAGCACATCAACGTACATGCTGGGAGGACTTCTCCTGCTTTTGGACTTCCATCTCATCCACATCTGCGAAAAACAATAAAAACCCAGCGGTCAATCAAATGGTGTCAAATGAATGACGCATGTGAGCTCCAATGGAAGCCTTAGCTCAGCTGACCTGCGGGGGCTCCCGGATCGGTGAGGTTTCTCCGGGAGATGCGATGGACCAGCTTTTTGGTCTCCTCCAACTCCACTCCTTCTCTGTGGTGGCGTCTCTTCAGGTTCTCCACGTGAGCCACCATGATCTCCACTGCTCTGCAGATACGCGCTTCCTGGACAAACAAGAAGTCCACATGGACCTGTGACTATACATGATGATTGGTGGTTGATGATATGTGTGGAACGGAAATAACTGAGAAGCAATTATCTGAATCAGATAACTGAAAAGCCTTTGGACCTTATTTCTCTCAGGTACAACAGTAATACTTCAGTGATTCAGGCTTCATCGTCAAAAAACCTAAATGTCCGAAAATATCCTTTGATATAACATCGATATCACATGAAGGTCTGTGCGGATGTGTCTGGTTCACCTGGTGCACTGAGCCGAGCACCTCTGCCGTGTTGGAGATCCGATCCATGGTCCCGCCCAGGACGTCCAGGGACAGCTCCAGCCTCTGAAGGATTGTGCTGCGCCTGATGTCCAGACAAAGACCCTTAAGAGTCTGAAAACACACAACCGCAAATATTACGGCTACCAGAACACACACATGCACACACTTGCCTAGGTATTATATTATATTGGCAATAATATATTATTGCCAATAATATATGCCATTTGGTGGACACTTTTATCCAAAACCGTGAGTACATGAATTCTTAACACAGGTGACTCTAATTGGAAATATTTCCCCCCACAACATTAACCATGGATCTTTCTTTGCTTACTGCCCATCCAGGCAAACAGCCTGCCTCCCCCTCCTGCTTACCTCCAGGGTCTCCCTCCCTCGGCTCAGCTCCTGCTGGACGTTCTCCTCAGCCAGGTTCCGGGCATGCTCCTCCGCCTGCAGCCTCTGCTTCAGGGTGTACTGGTCCGTGCGGAAGGCCAGCTTTATCTGGCAGAAGGCTGACTGGGTGTGTTGTAGAAGGAGGGGGATATCGTAAGAGTGAGACTGTGAACTAGAGTTGGAAAAGGTTTATATTATGACAATACACTGTATGTGAAATTGAAGTGAATGACCCTACCTCGATTTCTTCCTCTGACATTTGCATGCTGCCAGAGATTAAAAGTGTTAATGTGATAGTGGGGTTAATGAATGGATACCAAGAGAGATATAATGCACAGAAACGTAATTCTCTTACGTGTTCAGGCCCACTCGCTCTACAATGGAAAGGTCATCCCAAGGTGTTATGGGTGGCTCCACTTGACTGTACTCTGTATAAGATAGTGTTGGGTTGAAGCTCAGACTGGTATAATGTATTGATTATTTCAGTTGCATTATGTGAAAGGGCTTAATAAGGTCAGTCCCAACACTAGCTTCCTCTTACCTTCATCGCTGTCACTGCTTGCCATCATGAGATGATTGCCAACCCCCTATGCAATTAACATTGCAGTAAAAGTGATCGATAAGGAAGAAAGCTGCAATTGTGTCATTCTTCCATTGTGTCCATCCTTTCCCTCTGGTTCTTCAGGAGAGTATGTAGAAAGTAGATAATCCTATTAAAAGATCCAAAGAAACTAAGCTGGGACGGTCTCACTGAACAGGAGGGCACCTCCAGTGGGCAGGTGTGAAACATTACGTAACATAAGGTAAACAGACATTCAGTTCACCCAACCACAAAATTGATTCCTTCTTGTAACTATGGATGTTATTTAACTGTAGTTTTACCCCATTTTGGTTAACCTTAAAAGCAACAGCTTCACTGTAGAAAACTGCACGCCCAAGGCACATTACCTTTGTCCCTCAAATACAAAAGAATAAAATAAGTCGCCCTGCCTCAACTTTTGTAGTGGTTTTCTAGATCTACCTTTATTCTGCCCTTCATTGCAAACTTCAGGCTGGTATAAGGCCATTCAAAGCCAAGGATTAAAAGTTTAATGTTTTGACATCAAAAGCTCTTCCAAATTACTATATTTAAGATGGTAAATCAGAAGACTTAAATGTACCATTAACCATTATTAAATGTACTCAACTTCACCTGCATGCTATACATTCAGTACCATTGAGAACATCCAACTGTGACTGACTTATGTTTGACAGGTTTTAGTTTACTTTACTTGAGAATAAGTCATTAAAGTTTGTTGTGCAATATGAAAACCATGACTGGCTAATACAATAGACCAATACCTCAACTTAAACTGACGAATGTATATGGGCACAGTCAACGAGGAAAAAAGGTATTCAAGACAAGAAGTCGGATCATATCCACATTTTTTTATTCTAGAAAAGATGTACAACAACGCTCTAGTAGAGGCGCTGGGGCTTTCCCATGGTGCTCTTGACATAGAGGGCGCGCACGTTCTGCCAGTTCTTCTTCAGCAGAGACACCAGGAAGTTAACAGCCAGGTGGATGTTGTACACCAGCTCCTCATCCGTCATCTTCACATGGCCAACAGCAACTGCCAGACAAAGCACCTGCAAAATAAAATGGCCATGTTTACATTTCTGTGACCGAACACTGGAGAAATTGAAGGCAGACAAACTAATGTTATAGGACGGCATCTGGCTTGTCCTGTTCACACAGGTCTCTTGTGGTGCCAGAACCAATCATTTCCCATGAATATGAAACGGCAGTTTTGAAAATGCTTCGTCTTTAAACAGACATTTTCTGTGCATCATCTGCATTTCTTCGATTTAACAAGTCAGCGAAAGATCTAAACAAAACAATTTTGTACGATGATACCATTAGGACAGTCCTTAACTCAGAGTCGAGCCTACCTTCTTCATCTGGAACTTGATGGTGGACTTGACCTCCTCCACCTTGGTGTTGAGGTTCTCATTGTGGGTCAGCAGGGAGGGGAACTTGCCAGCCTTGTTGAGCCCAGGGCCCAGGATACGAGGGATCTGTTTGATCAGAGACTCTGACGCGAGGAAGGCATCATACTTCTTGGCTGAAGACAGAACACACCATTAGTCACATGTACACAGACCAAATACACAATGTTTTAATGCGGTACCCAGTGTCTTGCCCTCAGGGCCATTGAGAATATGTAACACTTTACCCAGTTTCTTGACCAGCTTCTTGTTCTTGTTAAGTTTCTTGAGGGCCTCAATGTCCATGTGGGGCATGTTAGCGGCTTTAGCCTCGTCACAATGCTGCTGGTCTCCCAGGACGCACACGGAGAACTTTGGCCTGGGAAGGCTCTTCAGCCTAGGGGAAAAAAGGGTTAAGTGAAAAAACCTAGAGTACTTCTGCTTCCAATCCCTGGTATTTGTCAAAATGCAACAGCCTTACCGACCAGGGAAGGTTTCCAGTTGACACCATCACTTAATTAAAAATGGTCGGCTTGGAGAAATGAACTCAAGTCCAATCTCCATTTAGCCTCCCCTCATGTTTTAAGACCCAGGGTAAGGGTCCGTCTGCTTTGCTTTTCCACAAGTGGATCAGCGCAGTCAGACTACCCTAAGTACTTCTCCATGTCTGATTCTGGCCTGCCTGTGTTCATTTGTCATTTTGTCCATTATTGTACATGCTTTTCCATGACTTGCATTTAGACACGTATTAGTGTCATTAATTGCCAGAAAACGGCACATTATTTCTCAAGACAGGGCTGAAAGCGAACAAGGAGAAGGTTGGGTGAGACAGTAAAGGGCCAAACCTGACGGTGCCAGAGAAACGCTTGTCCTTTTGGGGATCATAATTCTTCAAGCTGATTTGAAGCTCCACGGTCTCCACAAACCTGAAACGGTGAATACAGTGTGAGTAATACATCATATAATAATGAGCCCCATTGATGCTGACGTTTACATCAACTTACTTCCTGGGTTTGGCCAAGGCGCCCTGCTGGACCTCCTTTACGACCTCATATAGCATATCCCTCGACACCTTACTGCAGAATAAAGGGAAATAATGTACTTAAGTGTCATTTCACTTCTTAAGTCATAGCGGCTACGAAACATGCTTGTCGGTGCGTGTTCCGCGGGAGAAGTACACCGTACGTAATTCGAGAATAACGACACAAATGTGCAATACATTGTAGCGATGATGTCCAAATAAAGCGTTGAATGTATGAAAGCGATGGGAAACATGTTTTAAACGCGACGATGGCAACGGATTACATTGCTTTACAACGCCGATGCTCAACAGCACACCGGGACTAACCCGGCTGCTATGCTACCTAGGGCATTTACACATTTACACATTTACACGAGGGCATTACGCCTCAATACTCTCACATGTGACACAGGATAAACCGTATACATATGTTACCAGGACAACATGCGTATAAAGCCGTTAATACATCGTATTTTTACAAAAAAAGTATCCGACCTCATTTTGTCGGTATGTCCCTCTCGTCGCTACAAACTGAAAAGGAAGCTTGAGGGGAAGTGACGCGTAATAAAGGCTCCGTCCCGGAAGTCCGCCATGTCGGAAGAGGCACGAAAAGTGTACATCATGGTACATCCATGCTGGAAGTCCGTTTATAAACACATATCCGCCGATATTTTTTTTAAATATATTTACAGATATATAGAAGTCATGGGCATGAATGCAGCATTGTTTTATTTTGAATTACAAAATGTACAAAAAGTCATTCATGTATAATTCTTTTTAAAGCAGCTTGAAGGGACTTCTTCAGGAACGTCTGGTTCAACATTAAGCAATGGGACAGGGACGGCTTGTGTGCAGCTGTCACCTAGAGAACAAAACATGCAGAAAAACCATTAACAAATCATTATTTGGTCAATCATTTTGGTTAATAATTAATTATAACTGTAAATCGATTACTTACATGACAACTATATTTGGTGAGTACAGTTAGCATCATTTTTGCATACTTAATGGATTTTATGAATTGTGGAGCCTGGCTGACTAGCTGTGCAATGAAGTCTGTGAAAAGTTTTTCATTCACGTCAAGCTGAAAGGGAACAGGCAGTTATGTAAGGCTTCTGAATGAATGGAAAGAATGATGGACATCCAAATGTTTTGCAGTGAGAATATCTATTTAAATATACTGTATATACACATCACCTCACCTTGGAGTCTAGCAAGCTATGAATGATTGACAGCACAGATTCACTCCATACAATATGAAATGTCGTCCTGAGAAAAGGAAAATTATAAATAATGAACACAGCTCCTCACAATGTCAACTTTAAGCAACAAATATATTATTGAGTATTAGTATTACAGTAATAAGACAACGACTTGGTATCTTACTGAAACACCAGCAGATTGTAGTGGGGTTCCAGGCAGTCTTCTATTATTCTATTTAACAGCTCGGCTTGTTGAGTTCCTGAAAAGGAGAATTAAATTCATTACCTGCGAACACCAGAATGGAATAAGAAATAGGAAGGGTCGGATTCTAGATTAAAGTTCTCCTTTAATCTTCTCTCACTAAACCCCACAGACTGAGTTTTCGTAACCTCAGGCAATGTAAAAGATAAATGGATCTGGCAAAACATTATTACAAATATATTTCATATTTCTATATTTGTAATTACTGTACAGTAGAATTTTGTATATTTTTCTTGCATCACCATACCAACACAAATTCCTTGTATGGGTAAACCTACTTTGCAATAAATAAAAATCTGATTATCACCAAGAACTATTATCAAATCACATGACCAAAGGTAGTCATCTTCCAGCTCGTAACATAAACCACCAGCACATCCAGAATAGACAGTGTTTTCCACATAGACCAATCAAAAGGCATGACTACTCCAGGAGTACTCACGAGTGGAACAACCTGGTGTGGAGCAATGTTATAGGCTGCGGTTACCTATGTTTCCCTCCTGTAGAATGGGTCTGATTAGGGCATGGCACGCTGCTCTGGGATACTGACTACAAAGTGATGTCACTGCTGTCACAAGACATCTCGAGGCAGGTTCCAAAAGGGATAGGACCTTTAGGTAGAAGACGAACATGTTGGTGAAACAAACAAACAACCAGCCAGTTGGTATTCGTTTGTATACTTCATTGAAATGACCTTTCCCAGTAGGAGGCTCTTAAAGACAGCGGTGGCTGCACTGTAACTGAGCTCTGGGGAGAGGGCCAACAGGCAGCTACAGAGTTTAGGCAACGTCTCCTCTGGTGTGTCAGCCAAGCTCAGCATACCGCACAGCAGCTCCACCTGGAAATGAGAGCAAACCTAGCATTAGCTCATCATCCCAGACATCAACTCAACATCAAACACAAGTAGCCTAAAAAGCACCCCTACAGGAAAAAGGAAAAGCTTCATAACTAGGATCTCCTTCTATACATGTATTGTATTGTTGTATCGTTCCGTCAGCCCATACAGAAGAGATTTACTCAGATCAATGCAATTAACTACTATGTGCTTTTGATGATCCTCCTATGTGCCTCCTCTTCCTCCTACTCATCTTTCTTCTCATTCTCCTCTACTCTTCCATATCCTCCACCTCCCTCTTCTTCTCCTCCTCCTGCTCCCCCTCCCCCTTCTATTCCTCCTCCTTCCTCCTCTGCCGTAATCCGTTGCTCCTCAATCAGCATCTGCTAATGCTTTCAAACTCGTGGGGGGAAAATAAGTTAAGAATAACAAAATAAAATGATAATTTACATCACTTCAATACATACCTGGGCAGAGTCACATTCATTCAGCACCTGGAACACATCTGTGGAGCTCTGGTCCCACTGAAAATAGACACCAATGAGCAGAGGTAGAAATATTGCTGCATCAAATCCAAGAAATATTTGCACAAAAAGGTGTTACCTCTATTGGGCACTCCAACAGTTCCTTCATCTGAGGGACAGAAGCCTGAAACATCCACAAAAATGAACAATTCAGTGGTTGTATCCGCTATTAAAAAGTATTTTGATAACTGAATAAAAGTGGACATATGTTTTAGTTATAAGTCCTTACAAGAAGTATAAGGTAAGTCTGCCATCTTTTCCATTCCATCTTTAGTCGTCTATATTATTTACCTTTACACCTTCAGGAAGGTTAACACACAGATTACCAGTTGGTTGTTTGCCAGACACAATTGTCGGGACGTCACATCCTCTTTCTGATGTTTCCTCTCTTAAAACATGTTCCCCTGATGTGGAAGAACCATGAGGACCACCGCCCAAGCCCTCCTCCACAAAAGACACATCCATCTTCATCCGTTTATGCTGCTGTGTAGTTTCATCAACATGTGTATCAGGGGTCAAAACGCTGTTCTTCCTTTTTTTCTGCTTTCCCAAAATTGATACATCCCCTCCACTCTGAGAAGTGACTTCTGGATCTGTGAAGCTCTTGGCCCAGCCTTCAGTCCTCCACGGACCGTTCAAACGTTCAGAGAAGCCCTTGATTCTCTGGCTACATGCTGCAGTATAGAGGGGCTGGTCCTGGAGCTGTCCCGCCAGAGCGGTCACCCAGGGGTCCGGATGGGGGTCTTGGCTCAGGCACTCCAGGAGCTGAACCACACTGGTCTGAGGCAGGACTGGGTTGACCAGATGAAGAAAACATAGCAAATTCCGCTTAAATGCTACCGGGAACAGGCACACGAGTGGTCTACTACAAAACACAGAAAACGGGCGTTAATGAATGAACCTGTTCGCAACCAGCAGAGCACCTTTCTACTGTTACAGTATGCGGAAACGTTAATTATTCAGCTACTCACGGAAGAATGGGTTCGCCAGGGTTTTCTGTGGAAATGTCCTTTTGACAGAGTATATCAAGGAAGGTTTGCAGCGAAAGGTTGAGGTTGCAACGTCGCTGCTTTTCGAAAACACGCAGAGCTCTCCGAGGACCAGAAGTCCCCGACATGAGAGCCAGGACCAGGACCCTGCTGGGACCAGTAACCTGGACCGGGACCCTGCTGGGCTGCCCCGCGAACCGAGCAGCTAGCATGTCCATGGTTCTGTCCTCCCCAAAATAGATGATTGCAGTAGGGTAGAAAGTCAAGGAAAGTTCAGGTTCTTCTTCGTTTGTAGGTATAATGTTAGAAGGCCCCCCAGTGGCCAACCCAGACAAACTACAATAGAATAAAATACAAGACTCACGGATACAGGTTTGGCAAAATGTGACACAATGTTTATTCTGTTTGCATAGAATTAGTCATAAAACTATAAAATGACAGATCAATTTATCATAACAAAACCAGCATTTTTAACGCATTACAAATATGAAAACAATCAGCAAGACTGGGGATAATACAGTACATATGAGACCATTAAAATGCCTTCCAAATACAATAAAATATCAACTGGTGCAAATTAGCAAGATACATGGTATACATTGGTATGACAATTATAAAGCAACCATATGAAGCAGACATACTTGAAGACACCCCCTCTTCCCCAAAAAAAGTCAAACAGCTCCTTCGGGGACCAGAGGCTGAACAATACGATACCAAAACTATGGCCTTGCTGTCCAGGAGAAAATAAAATGTGCCATTAAGTGGTAGTAACATTTCTCCCACCCAGACAAGTGTGCAGTAAGGCCAAGACAAGTCCTATGAATAACTGAAGGGCAACAGTGCTCAGAAGCTGAGGCCATTGGGCATGTGAAAAGGAAGGTCATCATAGTCATCTTCCTCATAATCAATATACAAGTCGCCAAAAAAAGTAATGGACATGACAAAATCCAGGAGCTGCATGGGGTCAATATCTTCCAGGTCCTCCGTTTGAAGCTGAGGAAAGACACCAAGAGTCAAGATATACTCACGCATTAAAGCATTCATTAATAGTATACAAAAATAGCATTTACCAAATGTGCAGACTGACGACGTTGCGCTTCGTCATGCCAATAAATGCACTCCGATTTGAAAGGGCAGCATCCATGTCGCAGAAAATAACTGCATCTTCTTTTACTAGAACACAATATTGAAACGTGTGTGTGTGTATATATATATATATATATACACATACATACACACACACACACCAATGTCTAATGGGCTTCATATAAAGTCAACAAATCTGCTAAAAGGACTGACCTGCATTTCTCTTTGAAGGAGGTAATGAGAGTTTCCTTCGCCGGTCCTTCTACCCAGTAATTATGAGGCACATAGAATGGAGATTTCACTCTGCATTGAGGGCAACCCCTTAAGAAAAAAACATGTCAAAGCCCTGCCAACAGACAGCCCAAACCAATATCTGTAGACCAATAAAAATGACCTACTTAATGACTTCCTCTGGCAAGTCTTTTGTTTTCCTCCATGTAACAATACACCTTAAACAGAACGAGTGATTGCAGCTGGGCAGGATGCCAAAGCGTTGTTCATCTGCACTCATCTTTTCATAGACCTTATCCATGCAGATGCCACAGGTCACTTCTTTACTTTGGAAGTAGGCTTCCGTTTCCTCTGGGTCTTCAGAACCAGCAGCAGCAGCACCACCGCTGTTGTTGCTGCTGCTGCTACCACTACTTTCTGTAGACTCTTTTGATGAGTCCTTAAGAAGAAAAACTCCAATTAGCATGTCAAAACTCAATTAGCCATGCCCTTGAGAATGTCAAGTCAAAAGACTGAGACCTGTTCATTGACGTTCGCTGCACATGCTTGAGACCCTTCTGAACTCTGACGCAATTCCTGGCCATCCTCGAGAGCAGAGTCAGCACCTGACCAATGAACGACAACCCAAAAGTTTAAATGATGTTGAAAATGACAGCCGGGGAGAAGTGCTCAATACAGAGGGGGATCCCATACCATATTTGATTCGATGATCGCGCAGCTGTTGCGTGGCCCTGCTGTGCTGTGGGTTGAAGGCAGAGTGTGACTCCCGCAGGTGTCTGTTGACGAGACCACGGGCTTGAGATAGCGTGGGCTCAGACCCTCGTCGGCTGGGTAGGCTGTTGCAATGGAGCTGCGGTACAGAACTTCTTCTACTTGTGAAAGACGCAGCACCTTCAGTCACAGGGATATGAAGATATCTGGAGGGAAAATGTGGTTTACTAGTTGCATACCATATCATTTCATGAACCAGAGTCAATGACAAATTAAGTGTATAGATTACCTGCAGCGTTCACCGTACCAGCAGCCACCTTTCTGATAATATCTACATATTTGACCAGGCGGTAGGCCTACAGCTGGCCGTTCATGTTGGTAGTGACATCTTGAACCATATCTGCATGAGCCATTTAAAAAATGCCTGAATGTATGGATAGAAGTAGTCACACAAATCTCAGCGTTTAACTTTATCTTGCAAAATACACAAAAAGGCATTGCATGTATGGGGGAAAACAGACAAGTTTTACTAGGCTACAAGTAAATCAAATTTAAACGTGGTCGTTCAAAAAGAACCATCGTTAAGTTAGCCTTTCAAGTCACCTGCAAATCCTATTTATACGATCAAAGTAATGTAGATAATACGGATCCATAGTATTAACGCGAAATGCCTCAACCGTCTAGAGACGCGTACAGGGCATCAACTGTCATTCACGACGACAGTTAACGTTTTACGTCACACACGCTGGAGACGGTCATAACCAAACACCAAAACACCTCATCCAGGAGCCACGCAAACTTCAACGACACGCGTACTTTGGGGGATAAAGATGGCACACTTGTTTTAAAATGTAAAACATGAAACGCTTACCGACACACTAAGCCAGGGGGCATAGATGAGAAGTGATCTACTCTCGACTCCATTGTGTTCAGCTTTTGGACTTGCTTCTGCGAGACTTGGATTTCATCAATTAAATAGTTGACAGGCCACGCGTTTGCTAATTAATGCTGCCGTCAATGAACCAATAGAAACGTGAGACTTAATTTACGTCGATAAGTTTCAACTCCCTTTTGACGTGGAAAAGTCATTAATGAATACAATTAATACACATCAAGAATGCATTTTAACAATACATCTGTTTATGTCTTGTTTTGGTCAATCAAATAACGTGAAACTATGTGATGGTCAGAATTCATAGTCCTTTTTCATTTATTCACAGAATTCTTTTGGCACATTGCACATCCACTACAATATAGAATGTGCAATGTGTAGCCTACTAATAGTAATTAAGGCAAAATGTCAGATATTACATCAGACATTGGTACAATGTGATAGAGTGAAGAAACATACAACATATAGAGGTAGTTAGGGTTTAAGAGAGAATAAAACAAGATTTTTTCATTGACCTTTCAAAGTAGTTTGTTTATATTGATAGACATATATCAAGTTTCTATACATTAATGATATAGTCCATCAAACTATATATGTATTTGAAAATAGATATATTAAAAACCATTTGCTTTAACAACAATATAATTCATTGAATTGTGGGATTCTCTCAATAACAGAATAGTGCTGAAAAACAAGAAATACAGGCAAAATGGTACTCTGGTATTGTGGTCAAGAGTTGTGACTGTACAACAGTTTGTGATGTTACATAATCGATATATTGATCTAATAATTTCATAAAGTTTCTAGGGACATCATGCTAGTGATTTTAATCTAACTGCTGTCAAAGTAATCAAATTTGTAATCGCCATATCTTATATTTAGTGTTACCTTACACTCAATACAGTCATGCATTTTGAAATCTATGCTTGGTACAGTATAAATCCAATTGATTATTCACTCATAACAATGGGGAAAATAACTAAGGAATCTTAAAATAAATCGGGGATAATTATTTGCCTTGCTAAATAAAATGCCTCCTTGAATTAAAGGAGTGATGCATTTCTATTCACCTATTCTGAAATAGAATCTGTGCAGCAGTCCATTTATCACAGCTCACTAAGTGAACTCCGCAATGACCTCTCACCAAACACAAGAAACTGTTCTCCCAAATATTTACACAGTAAAATGGTATCACACAGATGCAGCCAATTGTGAGAGCTTTACACTGCTGGAGCCTGCCCAGTTTTCTTTTTTGCTATTCTGCTACCAAAATACCCAACATTGTTTAGTGCAATGTGGATGTAAACAAGAAAAATATATTTCACACCTTTTAACGTAAAGCCCGAAAATAATTCTGCTACCACAGACCCTGGCATCTCTTATCTCCATACAGTACAAACAGGCAGCTCTGATCACTTGTGCGAATACTCTTGTATACAAACATCGGCAGTCTCCCCTCTACAGAGAAACACCGCCAGTGAAGGTTCTCTCTCTGGGCACTGATCTGGGGTCAGAATGAAATGGGAGCTAACCCCTGAGGAACAAGACAAACAGGACCTCTTCAAACACAACATACCATTCAAGCAGTTCAGTGACCTTTTTTTGCGTAACGAGGACTTGCGAAACATGATTTAACACACACTAATGATTTACATTATTATTCTTCTGGTAATTCTGATATCAAAAGGGTATTCGCTGATTACGTTAAACCTACAATGTAACTACAGTATTACCACTCAAACGCCTCAGCCACACACACACAAACAGTATGTCCATGCCTGGAGCAGTGCTTCTCTAGAATTTCAGTTTGAAAAAATAAAACGTCACTTCAGTCCGTAACCATATTGCTCAAAAAGCCACAACAACCGTCTGTGGCGTTTAAACACTAATACATGTCTTTGTAGATCTCCTGCAGCAGAGGGTGGAGTGATGTCTCAGACTCAGTTTTTTTAATTTTCTGAACCAGCTGAACATTCTCCGTGACAAGCTGCCGGAGGTCGGCCATCTTCTGCAGCAGCTTGGGGAAGAGGTAGAGCGAGTCAGAGTGGTTGGTCTGGAGGTGCAGATCGAGGGCCTGCAGTATCCGGTCCTGACTCTGTTCCACCTGCTTCACGTTCATTAGCCCTGGACGATCTGCAAAAAGACGGCCACAGCATTAGCCGCAACCATAAAGGCGTTACGGAGCGGCCCTTCGATATGCCAAAAACAACACGACAACAACTTGTCCCATGTGCCCCCTCACCTCCACAGAGGATGATGGCTGCAACAAACAGTGCCAGATCACTGTCGTCCAACTCCAGAGCATTGAACTTTATGGCAAACTCAAACTTGGGCTCCATTATCTCACTGAAGGGCTTCCTTAAACTTCGCAGGAATTCTCTGGTCACAAAGCCTTTGCCACTGGCCACCAACAGTCCGTCTTTGTTCATGAGCGAGGGGAGCATGGCGAATATTGCCTCATGCACGCCATACTTCAGCAAAGTCACCTGGAGAAAGCAAATGCATTTTAGTATTAAAACATCTTGAAAACATAATGCTGGCCTTAAACCACATGACAAAAAAACTCTTTCCTTGTCAGACAAATTGGGCAATGTGCAGGGTTTTCCGGTGAAAAATAAACTTGCTGCTGTCATGCGTGTCATTAAATCTAGAAAGAAGTCTTGTTGTTTAAGAAAATAACCATGATACCTGGTCATTGAGGAAGAGGTCCACAAAGCCTGGAATGGACTTGGCAAACTCTGTGAGCTCCCTCACAGTCTCCACTGTAGTGCACTGGCAGCGGTAGAACACATGGACCCCAATCTCCTTGGTCAGGGGTGCCCCCGGGACCAACTGGCTCCATACTAACCCGCTCTCTGCTTTCCATAGGGTGTCCATGTCATAGATGACAAAGGGCTGAAAGGGGGGTGATCATTCATGTTACTTTAATGAAGCTGATGCTCACTATCCTATTCATTACTACATCACAGCCAACTGTTGTAACTGACAGAGGACTACAACTCTGACTGTGGAAATATTGATATGTCCATGATTGTATAATGTATGAAGAAGTGACCATTTTAGACATTTATTCCCATGGGAATTAAGGTCGAGAATAGTCTTTATGGGATGAATGAGTACAAACTGGATGGATTGAGCTATCCAGAGTGTGTGGGACATACCGAGGAGCTGTTGGTCTTGCCCGTTAGGATACTGCGGGCCTTCTTCTTGGTCATACTTAGGTTTTTCAAGTAAGCTGTGTTGACCTGTTTGGCCAACGTTTTGAGGTCTGCACCTTTAGGATTGCGGTGGTTCTGTTCCTCTGCCTGTAGGCCAGCCACCAGCTTTTTCTTCTCAGCCTCAGGCATACGTCCATACCGGATTGCTGATAGACACAGACACACACACTTAGTCTTAGTGGTCATTCAAAGACGCAACAATATTGTCAATTCAAGGAGTCACTCAATTGAATGTAATGGCGACTTCAAGAAATAGTTTTATGTGTCATCTAACCATCATGGGACATTCCCAAAGACAGGCACTTCTGAAAGCGACAATATTGGCACTTATTGCGATTTTTCTTCTGTATCTTGCAGGCACGCTCACAGCGCTCGTATTCCAGTTTCATTCGGATGGTCCGTCGGAAAAAGCCCTGGGTCACAAACAGAAACAGCCTCAACCAACACACAATGCACCCATTGTCACACTGTCTTATTCAGAAAGTCAGCCAACACATTGTAATCCACTAATACCCATACCTTGCAGCCCTCACAAGCATGCACACCATAGTGGAAGCCAGAGGCCTTGTCCCCACAGATTTTGCACTCCACATTAATCCCAGTGCCCGCAGCCTCTTCTCTGCCCAGGCGAAGCTGCTCCGACAAGGAGGGAGATGAGGTATGGGACAGGTCTACATAAGGAGAAATAGAGCATGTCGGTGTCAAGGCTTTGAGTAGACAATTGGCTTAGAATCCTAGCCAAAGCAAATGTTTACATTTACAGTTTGAATGCAACTTTTCTTGATCAGATCTGCCAGATCCACTCACACAACAGATCCCAATGTGACCAAGATGCAACCTGGGATTCTCCATACCTGACAAGTGAGCGTCCTGGCGTGATTAGACCACAAAAGTCACATTGAAACTAATAGCTGCTCAACCGGATGCTAGGGTTAAGTTTGTGTCATACCCGTGTAGTTGGTGGATGATGCACGACTGACGTGATTCTTGTGTTCTTTTCCATCCTGCTTTGTGACTTCTTTTTTAGCTTTCTGCTTAGGCCCTTTTGATACAGGCGAGCGTTCCCTGTCCACTACCTCATCTTCGTCATCATCATCATCGTCATCATCATCATCATCATCAACAGCTTCCCTGGTTCTCAGCTCTTGCAACTCCGGGACTTCCGGCGTGTCTGTCCCATCAACACAGTTAGAGGCCCCCGATGACTCTTGGTCCTGGGGAGACTTTGGCTCACAGGTTCCATTGACGCCATCCTGCGGCTTTGGGGCAGTATGCTGAAACGCATCCATGGCTCCTGTTCAGGCTGGTACAGAAGCTACCGTCCTGTCACGTTACTAACATAACTCCCCTGAGAAGAAGGTAGAAGGACAAGTATAAGGCAAAGGCCATTGACAGGTCTAGACAAAGATCACAATGAATATTGGAAAAACAGTGAACTTGTGTCTACCATTTTATCAGAGCAAGGAGGCATCTAGATTTGGTTGAAATATAACATTCCAGTGGCTCAAATTAACTTTCATAGACGAATGTTTAGGTATTCCATAACACCATGTAAACTGCACTAGCTAGTCAGTTAATAACACATTTAAAATACAGCCATTGACATTAGCCAACGCCTTTCAAGATCGAAAAAAGTTCAAGGCAACACCCAGGTGCTAATTCCAACTGGAATTTTGGGAACATTCTGTAGCCCAGCCAAATGCTACTGAGCGCCCAAAGTAGTACAATCATTATCTGGAATACATTCCTAATCACAATTTCAGTTTATAACCGGCATAAATAACTTTTTATGCCCCTCTTAAATAATAATTAAATGATCATAGGATTAAATATCAAACTAGAATCAAGAGATATCGAACTTAGGCCTATAATTAGTGCTAGGAGGCATGAAGGGCACTACAATTTCCCTTTTTTACTCTACTTGCACAACTCAACTCTCAGAATGAGAGTTATGTTGTTTCTTTAGAACACGGATTGCCTTAATACTATATTATTACAAGTAGTACTATGTTCTTCATTTTTTGTAGAAATAAACACAAAACCGGTAAAACTACAACATGGTTAAGAGTCACTCTACGGAGAAGGAAAAAAAGGAGAAGGTGCATATATGTGGGGTCTTCAGGGTGCAGTACCACCGGCCTCCACTAGTCTGGACCCTGGGGGGACAGACGCGCCACCACCAACGTAGACGTAAAGCGAATACATTTAATCCCACAAAAAGTAGCAGCAACCAAAAGTATCAAACTATGTACATTTTCAGGTTATACATTTAAAACGTAACAGTTTAAAATGCACAGAGCCGTGTAACCCCGTGTGTGTACTGGTCAGAAGGGCATGTCCTTGGTGCACATTATCTGTACATGCCAACAGAGACGTAAACAGTGATCGGCTGTTTACGTCTATTTTGACGTAGTCGTTTAAATAGATTCGCAAAAAGTTGTTGTTTTTTTCCACTAATCCAGTATCAACTGTGCATTGAACCCAATGGACTGCATTTTGTTCTGGCAATCTATCTGCCTGGATATATTCTGTGATATATTGTGTGAAAAGTGGGATTGTTGGGACATGAAAACAACCTGTCAACTGGTTCACTTTTTATGAATCAGTGTGCGACTGAATACACGACTATGTGAGATTCGTTGACTTTGAGTTGTGCAAAGTACGCCAGATACACCAGGCTGTACAAGTATAACATGTAGGACAGCTAGCCGCTAGCTAACACCACTAGCAGCGGTTCACTGTTAACGTGGCTCTCCCGAATTCCACTGTTTGCTTTTAGCATTAAATACCCTAGTTTCTACTTTGCTTACCTTTCGCAGTGTTACTGCTGTTTCAAAGGGCGTGGAGTACGAGACGTATCCCCGATTAAAACAAGTAGCTGCCACCCAAGACACAACACAAGCTGTGGAAGAGTGATTGTTGACAAGTTGTTTAGTAGACAGACTAGCCGGACTTAGCATCGGGAGCTAACGTCTGGCGCTAACGTTTGGAGCTCCGAGCCATCGTGACGGTACTCTGATGTCTGACGTCAGCAGAACACAAACAAGTGTTTACACGTCTACGTGCGACCATATCACCAGAGATAACACGACCAGAGGCAAAGTCGACTGATATCCTCCGCCGAGCCCGAACCCAGCTCTCTAACCCCTAACCCCTGACCCCTAACCCCTAACTCTCTAACCCAACTCCAACCAGCTCCTCTCCTGCCCGCCGCCCAGAGCCAGTACAGAGAACATCCTCTCTCTGAATAAAATACAATACTAAATAAAATCACACATCCACCAACAGTAAAGGTGCGTAATACCTGGATATTACACAATTACAATACATACACATCTATATATAAAATAATAATAAAGCAAAACACATACAACTATTTACTGTAACTAAATCACATTTTGCAACTGATTGAATTATTTTTTTTTTTAAATGTAGTTTCCCCTCACTGTCAGATGATGTCTCTGTTTACTTGATGAAACACTAACCATCACATTACTCACTGGACTAATTATGCAAGCCTACTTATACACAGGAAGCACGACAGGAAGTCTTTACAAAGACAAACACCTCAATAACACAATTAAATGTTGCATTTGTTTAATATATCCAAATAAAAACAGTTGGGTACAACATATCCAGTGACACATCAAAATACACTGAATGATTAACACAGCTAGAATACAGCTAGAATACTGTTAGGAATCTGTTTGTTAACTGACAATGGAAACAGGAAGTATTAAGACTTCTTTTATTCTACAGTTCTCTGTTTCTTTCCTTTTCCTGTGTATGTGAGGAGCTACACATGACATTAAAATATGAGAAAGCTTGAGGAGATCAGCTTCTTCCAACAATAAGTCAAGACATTGACAGGAAAACAACAATATAACCATCTATCAATATTACAGCCTAACTAAACAACACATTAGTTTACATCCTGCTCAAGGTACTATGATACACCGACTCCACTGTCACTTTTTTACTGCAGCTGCCACTTTTGTTAAGAATTGGACTTCCTCGCTATTATTACCCAAACTATTAGTTTAACCAACCTAACCAAACATCAAACAAATATGAGCAACAATTGATGCAACATATATATGCATGAAACATTCATATAATGGTGTAAGATGATGAAGGTTAATCCAATATTTAACACAAATGTAAACTCTTTCGAGTTTTATTTTGTTTTACCTATATCTTCTTCCGTAGTACCCCTACACACCTATCTCCCATGCAGCAACCTCCATGGTAGGAACATCTATCCATAGCCTAGTCTCTCATACTTTGGTTCCCATCTGACAGAATTACTGAATGACTGTCTCTGGAGCAGCCGTCTCAGGGGATGTCCATGTCTCCATTGGAGGCCTGTGATAGGCGCTTTTCGTCTCCGCTGCCAGCACTGTTCTCCTTGCTCTCCTTGTCCTTCCCTTCCGCACGCATCCGGAGACGCAGCCCTGGGTCCCTCTGGCTGGCCACCTGGAAAGGCAAGAAGCTTCCCGTAGATGGTTTTTTCTCTGAAGGGAGATAGGGGGATAGGGAAAGCAGTTAAGACAAATTGGAACAGAGGGAAGAGAGTGTATTTGCAAGTTAGTGATGAAGTGACATGGCATATGTGGCACAGTGGCATATTCACAGTTACATGCCACCAAAACCACAAGTTCAACCACAATGATCAACCTCTATGACCTTATGTTCTCTTCTTATTAAATAAAAGAAATGTGCTACAATACTAATATTTCTGCCCCTTAAAAAACTATTTATGGAACTATGAGTATCCGTAATGATACCTGATCATCCTGATCTTAAGGACTGAATAAAACCCATACCTCCTAGCCCAATCGGACGCATCAGTCTGTTCATCTGAACATTCCAGTGTTTGACATTGGTGCTGGCTTGGCGAAGCTTCCTCTGGGCAGCCTTTCAGGAAGCAGGAGAAAATAATAAAGTGACTTTTCACCCATAACAATGCAAAACAGTAATTAATGGCAATATTGTATTATGCAT
>OMKN01031882.1:1341-17670 GCA_900302345.1 Melanonus zugmayeri | reverse complement strand
CCGGAGATTCGTCGTGCCATATCATGTGACCTACAGGAGGAGGGGCTGGTAGAGGCCAATGAAGACGAGGAGATCTATAGGGTATACACAACTGGTGTTATTGATTTAATGATTTCAATTTGAATGTAAAGGGTTGCGGGGGTGTTAAATGAAATTGTGCTTCTAGTATTGCAGCAGCGTAAGCCCTAAAGACACAAGTTGGATCACGTCTGATACATACTCTCTTGCTGCCTCAAATCAAATGACATTGGTACTTTTTACTACCATCACTTTAATAATGAGATTCCTCCACTCTAGAACTAGCTTGTGATGTTTTTAAGCCCAGACATTTGACAAGCTCGCTCAGCTTGTCATTTTTCTGTACATAAATGATAAGTCCATTCGATAAATGTAGTCATGGTTATTGAATTGGATAAAGCAACATTTGTGAAATGTATACATGGTTTACTTCACTTGTGAGCTTTAAGTAACTTATCCTATCTGTTGCTGGTGAAGGCTATTTGTTCATTATTAACATGCCCATGTGTGCTGCTTCTCACCTGTTTCACTTGTTGGTGGTGTCACTTGTCTTGTCTCCCCTGTCCCCACCTATTTCCACCTGTTATTACCTGTTCTCACCTGCTCTCACCTGCTCTCACTTGTTCTCACCTGTTCTTACCTGTCCTCATCTTGGCAGCGGAACAGCGGCCTCTTCGGAAACCACGTCTGCCACGCCAACGGGGACCATCGGGGCTCCGCCCACCTGTCCAATGTCACCCAGCGGCCACTGCAGGTGCTCCCTTCCCTCCCCACGGGAGCCGGTGACGGAGAGAGGGGATGGGAGCAAGGGGCCGACGCCGCCTCCTCCCCGCTTCAGTACAACCATGGTCAGGAGCCCGCCCACCCCCGGGACCACCCTGGCTGTAATGCCGCCAAGCGACACCAGTCACCCGTGTGCTCCAACGCCAACCTCAACAACGCCAACGTGCCCTCCGTCCACTCCCTGGCCAACGGGAGGAGACTCTCATCCAGGCGGGATCATAATGGGGGCGTGCCGGCGTCCTCGGGCTCGTCCTGCCTGCACACAGGAGAGCAGAGTGGCAGGAGGAAGTGGAACTCCACAAAGTTAGTCAGCAGAGATTACAGCTGACACAGTATTTTGTGGCTATATGGCTGTTGTGTATGTGAGTGAGCATGGTGATGCAGGGATGTTGGGGATATTAGAATTTACATGCTTTTACAACGTATTTGGAGGTATAGGTAAACGGAACCCAGTAAGTGTTTAAACGGTACATTTTGAAATGGACACATCCCTGAGGTACACCTGCTGAATGAGCTCAGTGGAGCTTAAACAGTGCTGAAAGTGCATCTCAAATTCTACTATTTCTAATTGCAATGCTAATGATTTTTCTCTTCCATTATTACCTGTGTTCACTGCTACATCGCCTACAACATGTAGGAGCAGGACACGCTACTACGAGGCCTACGTCAGGTACGTTGGATGACATGAATGAACTCTTATTGACATGAATGAACTCTTATCTTCTGAGAGTAAAACACTTGAAACTTCTTGTTATAGCAAAGCATTGTAGTTGATTTAATTCAGCTGAATGAGAGCACAGAACAGCCATCAGTAGCTTGCCTGACCACCCTCTGAAGCTACTCTTCAGAGGGTGGTCTTTTAAAGATCCTATTTGGTCAGCCTGCAAACATGGGGTGTTGGCATGCATTCACCATGAAAGCCTATACCTTCAAGATGACTGAGATGACATACTGTGACAAAGACAATGACAATTCATAGGATGCTGACCAAGATAACATATGGACCTAATTTACATTCAATCGAAAAGGAGAAATCAAATTACATGCAGCCGCTTATTTGCCCCTCCTAGGGGTTGAGTGATAAATGACAACTGCTAGGTCTCCGATTTTCTTTTTGTATAATCCACCATTTGTAATACACATGTTATATACAATATGCTGACACAGAGCACGAAATGCCTATTTAAAAATATATATTTAAAATCATATTTAAGATTTAACACGCTTAAATCAACAAGCAGCCTGGTTTCACATGTCGTCTTTTGACCCCAGGTCAGAAGTCGGGGGTGCTGTCTACCCCGCTATTTGCCGAGAGGAGCCGGGGGGCGGGACCAGCGACGAGGACCGGGGCTCGGGGGAGTACTACAGCGGAGAAGAGTTTTACGAAGATGACATCATGTTCACAAGAGACAGGTTGCCCCTTAAGACCTGAATTCACATTGATAATATCTCGATGACTGTTGTTAGCCATGTTAATGTCAGAGTGTTTAGTGGTTACCACACTAAACACTCTGGGGCCTGACTTACTAAGATCACAAATAAAGAGACTAAATTGCGTGTTCATTGCAACATATTGCATGTTTGGTTGGTGTATGTTTTGTGGGTGATCAACTAAGAATAATTGCGTTAATGACAACAGGTGCAAACAGCAGTATTTAAATTAGGGTTTTGCGTGTTTTAGTGGTTTCCTCCATGGAGAGTTTGGACGGAAAGCAGAAAGGGACCACAAGTGCAAAATGCGCAAATGCTATGTCTGAATTATTTTTACTTCTGTCATTCCAAAAATGTTAACACGAGTGACAAAAACCCTTTCTCTACGTATTCTTTAATTGAGCCTATGTCTCCTCCTATGTCTCCTCCTATGTCTCCTCCTATGTCTCCTCCTTGCCACAATAACAGCAGCCATCTGTGCGCAATGTTGGGCTGATTAACACCTTCCTTTCAAACGTATTAAATACAGATTGCATTGCGTGGCTGAATTAACCTATTTGCATTTCCTCCTCCCAGTATTTTGCGCACTAGAGTAGAAACGCCCCATATTGCATTCATTAAGGCAAATGTACTAAATGAACATTGTGTGTGGTCTTGCGCATTTGAAAGACACAATCCTCAGTGCACACCGTTAGTAGATCATCTTGCACATTTGTTTGCAGGTGATATCAAGTTTACACACGTTTTTACATGTGCAAACCTTTAGTAAATCAGGCCCTAGGAGTCCCCTATGGATATATTGCATTTTCTTACCGTTTATATTTTTATATACGTTCCTATTATAATCATTATTGTCTGGAAAATATATATGTTTAACATTGCAGATATGATGTCCAGGATGTATGAATACAATAAAAACACCAACTAGTATGTATTATGAATCAAATGCTAAACATAACTTACCCACAGAGCTGTTCTATCACACATGCAGGCTGTCTCACGTGGACTACCATGACGTCGAAGGAGACCACGACCCCGCAGCCCCCGGGGGTTACTATGACGACGACCAACAGCCCATCTGCCAGGACTTCCAGCGGTCACCCAGGAGACGGTTTCTTTCCTCACCGCAATGTAAGTTGATTGGCTGATGTTTTTTTACCCTTTTGTCAATAAACCAAACCAAATAATTAGCCCAACTAAATGTAGGGAAATAGGTGAACTTGACTGAGCTAAACTGGTTTAAATTAAACTAAAACTAGTAATGCAAAACTAAAATACATTAACTGCTTTTAACATCCAGTCGTTGTGTGGTGTGCTATGTGTGTTATGTTTTGGTTGGTATTTGTCGTTGGGTGGTTGTGTGTCATTGTGATGTGTTTTGTATCATTGTGTGTAATGTGTGTGTGTGTGACGTGGTCCTTCCCAGCGTCTGGCAGGTCCACCTTTAGTTTTGAGTGTCTGCGCAGACAGAGCAGGGAAGAGGACCCGCCCCCTCTCTCCCCCTCCTGCACGGCTCTGCCCCTGCATCTTATGCAGCAACAGGTGATCCGGTTATCACACACGTGCACGCCCACACACACACACACAAACAAAGTGAGTTTGAGGCGTGGTCGTCTCATTTTTAACATTTGAATCATGTTCATGGGCATCAATAAAAAGTTGCCCCTTCCTTTCGCCGTCTGGTCCCACACACACAAACACACATAAACGCACATGCATGCCCACACACACACACATGCACGCCCACGCACACACGCGCACTCATGCACACACACACACGCGCACAAAGTGAGTTTGAGGTGTCGTCGGTTCTCTTGAACTCTTTTACCCTTTTACGTTTGGTTACCTAGGTGATGGCTGTAGCTGGCTTTGACACCAACAGAATACGGCATCTGTCTCCGACGCGATCGCTGCGTTCCTGGGCCACACCCCCGGCCTCGCCGATCGGTCGAGGCAGCTCGCCCAGCTACACCCCGCTCATCCAGGTGTGCTTTGCTCAGGAGTGTGTGTGTATGTCTTAGCTGTATCAAAGAAAACACAGAGGGAGCATAGGAGAAGTTAGAGGCTTGTTTGATCATTCATCCATTCATTCATTGTTTATTCAGTGTTTATTCAGTGTTTATTCAGTGTTTATTCATTCATTAAGGGGGTGAAACATATGTATATATCACTTAATTGTTTTAGTAGAATACATTTAAAGACATGTCAGCAGACGGTTGATATAGCAGATACAATTCCCAATTCATTGACCTAGCATGCACTGTGTTTGATTGACCACCTTCCTGTGTGTGTGTGTGTGTGTGTGTGTCTGTGTGTGTGTGTGTTTACCTCCCAGGTGGACTGGCGTAGTCCCGGCAGCATCGGCAGTATGCCGGGTTCGCTGCGGCAATGCTCCTGGTACACCGACGCCCAGGACGGACCACCGAGCCGCGCCTACTCCCCCTCCCTCCTCAAGCTGCCCACCGAGAGCCACAGCCACTTCCTGCAGAAGAGAGGAAGTGCCAACAGTCTCGTGGAGGCGGTGAGTATAGCACACACACACACACATACACATTTACTATATACACACACACACACACACAAACCCTTTACATTTTTGCCGTTAAAAATAAGCTTTGAAGATATCTTAAAATTTGATGTTGTTGAAATGAATGATGATAATGCAGTGAACTAGCTAGGGGCAGTAATCGTATACACCATATGTACGTACAATACAAATAAAATAAAATAAAAACAATACAATTACAAATTAAAAGAATAAACAATAGAATTCAAAATTCACTCTATTTGCCTATTTTTGTAGTGCACTTTTTAGGCGTGACCTACATTTAAATGTGTCGCCTTTGTTATCTTCCCACATGCCTTGCGTGTGTGTAGTAAGTAGCAGTGTTTTTTGTTATCTTGATAATGAGTAGTGCCTGAACTGCTATGATTACACTCTCTCTTCCTCTCTATCTTTCACACACACACACATACAGGCTTAAAAAAAACCCCCATACGTTTACTACACACAAAACACATGTTTCTGGGATTACTGCAGTTGAAAGAATTATTGATTAACTCATAAATAATTACATGTATATACATAATACATGTATATCATTTGGTGGGCACTTTTATCCAAATCGTCTTACAATACTGAGTTCATATTATTTAGTTTGATGTGGTCGACCTGTCTCCCCCCTCCCCAGGTGCTGATCTCGGAGGGGCTGGGCCGGTACGCCCGGGACCCCAAGTTTGTGACGGCCACCAAGCAGGAGATCGCTGACGCCTGCGCCATGACCATCGATGAGATGGAGAGCGCCGCCTGCCACCTGCTGAGCGGTGGTGGTGATGGGGCGGTGGGGGGGAACGGCGGTACAGACTCGCTTTCCATAGCACAGCTCAGGGAGCGCAGTCTCCTTGACTACAGCGACGAGGAGCCTGAGGCGGCTAAATGCGAGGAGGACCTGACGGACGAGATGATATGCGTCACCACGCTCTAGCGGCTCCGCGAGACTATTTATTCAACCGTTTATTTATTGATTATTTATTTGTAATGTTTTTTTTTTTTTATATATGGAATCTTACCTATCTCCCTTTTATTTAGATTTTTTTTCTTTATGTGGAAAACACGAGAGGACATGACCTCGTCTTCTGAATGAGACGCCGATGAACTGAACCGCGGAGAAATGGACAAGATGACAAAAAGTGCCTTGCCTCCTATCCCTCCCCCTCCCCCCTTCCCTCCGACTCCTTTTCTGAGTGGAGGAGGAAAACATTTTCTCAGCAGCACAGAGGGATAAATGGAAAGAGGGTTTATGGATGGATAGAGGGATGAAAGGTCAAGAAATGGAGGGAAGGAAAAACATGTTATCCGAAAACCTACTACATTCCTGCTTGCCACTTGAAAGCACCTTGGAAGAATGATTATTAGCTCTGTGGTGTTTCATTTATTAAATCAACTTTATAAACCAGAACTACAGACTGGGTGACATAATTTCCCAGATTACATTCCCCTGAAGGCTCAGACAATTTGTTTGTAAGCAATGGTTTAAGTTTCCCCACGACTTGTGTTAAAATGGAAGCCACATATCAACAAATCTACCTTAATCTAACCTTAGACACACACACACACACACTATTCATTCAACAGACATGACAATACACTCCTTACTGTCCATTTGTTTGACAAAATGTATAGTTAAATTAATCATACTTTTTTTAATATATATTATTGACCTAAACCTAATGAAATGAAATCACTGCAGGCAATCATAACTCAAACTTAAACTTTCTGCTGAATGCCCACGTTCTCACTTTAGTCAGAACATGCAATGACCTTGCCAAATCTCCTTCAGAAATGTCATTTTAACCATACTGCCACACTTCCAGATGAAGGTTTAACCATAGGGTGAACATGGATGGATTATGAGATGTGCGTTGTAAACATGCTGCTGCGTTTTGTTTTTTATATGCATTGAATTGTTGAAAACATTGAGCCCATCCAGAGAGTAACTTTATCAGTCAGCAAGCCTCATTAAATGGCTAATTCACAATGTAACCTGCAGTTACATTTTCTAGAATGTATGTATTTTCAATAATAAACTGCCAATTTATTTGTACTTAAACTTAACAGGTATGACTGGTGAACAGCTACGTTCGGTGATGACCAATAGGTCTGTAGTTGATGTGAACAACACAATATGATTTTAAGCATTTCACAGCACTACAAACATGTTGACTGCAGTTCAACATGTAAATATGTTTTCCAAAAAAAAAAGCCATTGCAACTGACAATTTAACAGGAAACACTACATCTTTGTACATGTATTAACTGTACATGTAGAACATTTTAGTGTTGAAGCGGTGAAAAGGAAAATGCACATACTGTCCAAAACAGTTGTTACCCGATAGATACACACGTAGTAGACTCACGATGGAAGGTGTGTTTTTGTTGAGAAACAACAACACACTTGCTATGTCACTGGAAAATCATGCGCAAGATAGATACAATTAGAAGCGTGTAAGAACATTCTGGTAAAACACTAAAAGTTGGAAAGGAACAATGTTTATAATTGGGGGATTACACAGCGACTGCGTACTGTCTGTGTTTGTGTCATTCACAAAGTGCTGATGTCAAGGCAACCAGATTCTCTGGAATCGAAGGGCTCCTTTGATGTGTGTGTCATGATGTGTGTGTGGGTTGACCCGGGGTAGTTCAACAGTACATTATCTCATTGAGTAATGATTGAATTGTGTGCATCTCTATACAAGACAGGAGGTATCGCTTGGATATAATCACCTCAAATGGAAAGAATTTTGGAATCTGATATTGCCCATAAATTGTCATTGAAACTAATATTGTACTGTTGGTCTGTTTAATTGGTCAACATTAACTTAATATTAATATTAACTCTCTAATATGTTTAATGTATAAACCGCACTGTAGTACTTCCATAAGTGATAATACCAGTGGAAATATTACAATTCAGTACATTAACAAAAATAGTGAGGATCACATGGGTCTCATTCTCTTATGGTTTGGTTTGTCTCTCTTCAGTATCAAAACAGACAAACACATCAGGTAGCTTTATTTTCTTTGACTGATTTATTGTTTCAAATGATTGTTGACAATGTTGCTGAACATGTATACAATCTGTACATTATATTACATTTATACTACTTTACACTTTTATTCTAAAAACGATGACGTCAAGGACATACATGTAGCTTAGTACCTTTTGTAAAAATGTATAACTACAATAAGACTATTTTCTACATTCATTCTCTTAAAATGTAGTGACTTTTTTTGTAAAGATCAACTCTTAATAAACTCACTAAGAGTGTGAGGTCAATGGACGGCTTCTCATTCTCATTTACACTTATTTAAAAAATAGCATATCACATAAACACAATGCCATTTGAATTCCTTCAAACGATTCTTCACTGATTCAGATTAGTGCAACATTTAAATCAAGCAGCACTGATATATTAACATAAGATTACATGTATTATAAGCACTAATATACTATTGCATAATGTAGCAATAATGAATTATTTATGATCTCTGAAATAATCTATGAAACTAAAATGATCCATATTACTAGACTATTTAAAAATGAACCACGTGCAAATTGACTTCATCTCCTTCACGACTACAATCACATCAACAGACATTGTTTAACACCTTGTTTAACACTATTCATATTTTCATAATTCAAAATCATGTAAACAAGTAAAAAAACATATCATTTGTAAAACACATTTGTAAAACACATTTGTAACGTGAAAGGGTAAACAATTAATAACACTACGACACATCCGACTGAACTCACTTCAGTCTGTGTTTCCACGTAATCAGTCATATCTTCAAATTCAAAAGCAACACTCTTCGCTACTGTAAACCCTTTGGCACCATTGCTTTCCACTAGTACGATAATCTTTTAATTATCGTACTTGCGGCCGAAGCCAAGCACATTTTAACCATGTTCATGGGCATCATTAAAATGTTGGAGTTGTTGTTGTTGGATGCTGTAGTTAAAAGAGAAAAAGGAAACATTACACGGTTTTGAATGATAAGAAGAAATATGTGTTTTGCAAAAGCACACACAGTGTAGTGCAGAACACACAGTGTAGTGTAGAACACACACAGTGTAGTGCAGAACACAGTGTAGTGCAGAACACACACAGTGTAGTGCAGAACACACACAGTGTAGTGTTGCAACACACACAGTGTAGTGCAGAACACACACTGTGTTCTGCACACACACACAGTGTAGTGCAGAACATACACAGTGTAGTGTTGCAACACACAGGAGCTTCAGGCACATTTTTTCTTCACCTATTTTGTTTGGGGAGTCATGGCATGTCTTGTGTTCCTTGGTCAAATTCTGTGGAAGAACTGATACTTTTGTTATATGGTGGTGTGACTGAGCCTAGATAAAAGCCCCAATATACTTACAAGGAAAAGGACATTGGCACATTTGCGTGGGCTGTCAAACTGCTGTTGAACACGGACATTTTGAATATATGTAGTCAAATACAATCTAGTCACAGCGATGTGTGGGCTGCTCATTTTAATGACGCTTTATACTCCATATCACCATCTCCACTCAAGACTACAACATTACTCCACTCACAGTAATCCCCCCCATCCTACTTATCATCTCTGCGTCTCCAGAGTGGCGGGCTGGTACACCGGCACCCCCGGGTCCGCGAGCACGGGGCGACCTCTGATCACGTCGGCTGCTTTCTCCGCCATCATGATGGTGGGCGCGTTGAGGTTGCCGCTGACCATGCTGGGCATGATGGAGGCGTCGACCACGCGGATCCCCTCGAGGCCCAGCACCCGCGTGCCAGGGTCCACGACGGCCGCGGGGTCGGAGGGCGCGCCCATCTTACAGGTGCAGGACGGGTGGTAGGCGCTGTCCGCCTTGCGGCGCACGAACGCGTCGATCTCGGCGTCCGACTGGACCCCCGGGCCCGGCTGGACCTCAGGGCCGCGGTACGGCTGGAAGGCCCGCTGGGCGAAGATCTCGCGCGAAAGCTTGACAGACTCTCTGAACTCCCACACGTCCGCGTCTGGGAGGCCGAGGCACAGGGCGTAGAGGTCACACTCGGAACATAGTGTTCAAATCATGATCACAAAGTCAACTGCATTCTGCATTCAATTGCATTTCATGCAATATCAGAAATTCTCATCGTCTTCTTACTCGTCTGTCTGTTTGACACACAAATACATGCATCGTTTTTTATTTTATTTATACTGTATGCTTTATTGTCCCTTGTTTTTAGAATGAAAACACTCATACTGGAAGCATTGGGAGGGTCTTACCGGTGGAGAGGTAGTTTGGCTGGATAATAGGATGATCCAATGGGTTGGCGCTCTTCAATTTCATCCAGCCAACACTGGTGCTTCTCAGTGGCCCAACGTGAACCTACGACACAGCAACCGTGAAGTCATGATGTATATCTGCATATCTACACACACACACACACACACAAGTTTTTTCTTTAACCACGTGTATGTGGGGTGCAGTGTTAATGCGTGTAAGGTCTGTTGATGAAAACGTGTGTGGGTGTGTGTTTATACCTTACAAAAATCAACTCAGTAGTATAATACATTTGTATAGTATAATGAATATGATTATGAATTGCATATAATCAAAATTATTAATATTAATACATTTTGAGTACGGTAGGATACCAACAAGAGTTTGAGAATATATGTTAATTATTTATCCATATAATAACATATATGATATACTGCACTTTGCCATCATAATAGGCAAGGGTCCCACATACACCAGGCAGCGTCTGACTACTACTCACATATGCCAAAATACCAAATAGAGATTATCATGAGATTATGATTCCGACAATTATTCCACAGCCAGCACACAACTCCTTCCATGCAGCCTTTACCCTCACCCATGTGGGTCAAGCGTTCACACACCCAAACGCTACATATATGACTGACATCCAGTACATGTCATATGTTGTGGAATCCGAAAATGGGGTCACAGGCCAAAAAAGTTAGGAACCACTGATGGTAGTTCTTGTAGTAGAGTATATACACACACACACACACACACACACACTTGGTAAGCCTCTATCTTGGATGCCACCCGCCCGTGGTCGATGACCTGCGACGGCAGGAAGTGGAACTGGATGTCGGGGTGGGTGACGCCGGGCCGGCTTCGGATGAACCCCCCACTCTCCAGGTGGGCCGTCGCTCCGTAACCTACACACACACACACACACCGTCATCATAACAAGGGGTTGGACGGGGGGTGAATGAGATGCAGTTTGGTAGTAGTTAGTCTCACAAATCAGACTTTAGATTAATATCGATATCTTTAGATTCATATTTAAAGTCTGATGGCAGATGAGCTCAAATCTGGGTGAACAGGGCGTTTCACTTTCTTTCGCTTCATATTTGTTCCTACCAATCATGTTGCTGGAGGGGGGGATCTGTAAGAGCGTAATTGGCGAACACAAACTCGGCCAGCAGTAGTAAACTGTAAAAAAGTGTCTGTAAAGGTTTCAAATCAACACCGTGTAGACTGGCCACTGTAGAATAAATCCCTTTCTGAAAGCTTCATCCACTTGCGAGAATGAGTTTCTATTCTCTGGGTAGAATATCTCCGTAACGAAACAGGAAACAAGGCATAACCACTAATTATTTGATTTGATCTGTGTGTGTGTGTGTGTGTGTCTTACCAGTGAACATGGACAGCCACTCCAGGCCTATCTTGACCATGTGGTGTGGCTTCTGGGCCTTGTACAGGGTGATGGGCTGAGAGCACTGCTGCTGCACGTACAGCTCCAGGTGATCCTGCAGGTTACTGCCCACCCCTGGGAGAGAGGGAGAGACAAAGAGAGAGAGAGAGAGAGCGAGAGAGAGAAAACCAAGAGAGATAAGGTAAGCCGAACGAGCATGGGAGAGGAGATGACAAAGCCAAAAATACAATTCTTACCTCAGAGCTTGTTTGACTGCTGCGCTTAAATATGTTGTTATCTCTACGTGCACATTTGCCTCACAGTCATATCACACACACACACACACACACACCTGGTAAATGTTGGACCACAGGAATACCCAGAGGTTTCAGATCATCTGCGTTTCCCACCCCAGACAGCATGAGAAGCTGTGGGGAGTTGATTGCCCCCCCACTCAATATCACCTCCTTATCAGCAAACACCTGGAGAGAGAGAAGTAGTTAGGCTAGTAGTTTTTAAAGGTGATATGAAAATAGTATATATGATATAGTATCTTCTGAATCACTATCTGCATTGTGTCATCTTTTGCTGCTCTACACCTGAATTCCCCTTCCTGGATGTTGCCCTGTGGTAGTGTGAGTGTTATCTTATTGTGGTGATGTTGCTCTCAGTCATGCCAGTCTTTGTAAGTGCAGGATAGCGTAGTGATTAGGGTGTGACTCCCAGTCGAAAGATACTAGGTTTGATCCCCAATGTCCTGTAGGTCGCTTTGGATCAAGTTGTCTGCGAAATGACATATAGTAGAATCTAAAAGGTGAAACTTTCTGTCTACCTTCTTCTTCTGTCCGTTCTGGGTGTACTCGACACCGACGGCCCGGTTTCCCTCAAACAGAACTCTGGTGGTGAGACAGCGAACCTCCGCTTTCAGGTTGGGCCGACTCAGAGCTGGCCGGAGATAGGCGCTGGCTGTACTCCACCTCTTCCCTGTGTGTATGTGTGTGTGTGTGTGTGTGTGTGTGTGTGGGGGGGGGAAATAAGTAATAGTTACTTTGTAATAGAACTATTACAGAGTAATAGCTCACAATCAATGGATAATGAAAAATATATGATCATTGATTGAAAATGCTAACAATAAAACTAGAAATGATTCATAAATATAACAATAACAGAAATACATACATTTAAATCTACATAAATCACATCAAGGTGTAGATAATATTTCCTGCTTGTGTGTTA
Organism: Melanonus zugmayeri; assembly: GCA_900302345.1. NCBI lineage: Eukaryota > Metazoa > Chordata > Actinopteri > Gadiformes > Melanonidae > Melanonus > Melanonus zugmayeri. The sequence continues at coordinate 4,998 of OMKN01031882.1, read as the reverse complement.
ACCACTCTACAAAGACTATTGTCAACGGGTCGATAGGGACCTTTATGAATGGTCATGTCCATCCAGCCCAGGCCTTCTTGCTGCAGTCCATTCATGTCCTGGGTGAAGGGGTACCCGGCCTGCTGGCCCGCCTCGATGAAGGCCTGGTGGAGGGGGTGGTTGGTCTTCCCTCTGGACACATGCAGGGGTCCGCTTCCACCCCGATACCTGCCACAGCAACAAATCAACGGGTCAAGTCATGTCATGTCAGTCATGTTTCACATTTCAGATTTTAAAAAGTATGCATGGTATTGCATTGACAGGAGAAATCAAATGTCGGAGACAAAATGTATATAAAAAGCAATACATCTGTAAAGATTATATGGATGTCAGCAATAATCTTGTTTCAGAGGAAATTCATTTAAAGATCAATAAAACACTACAATTAAACTTCAGGGACTTCAGGTTTGAGATTTCTGATTGGTTCAACCAATCAGAAACAGCAATTGTGTAAGCACTTGTTCTGTGGTTTTGTTTTAGTGTTCAGTTGCTCTTTTAGGTTGTCTACAGTAGGAAAACTTATTCACTAACCTTTTTGCTGGTTTAACACCAAACTACACAATACTCAAATACACAAATTGACAACTTGTTGTAACTGTAGGTTCTGGTTTGACACACCATTTTTACTATATAGTAATTTAGCAGATGCTTTTATCCAAAGCGACTTACAGCAGTTAGGGGTTAGGGGCGTATCTTGCTCAAGGATGCCTACAGGTAACACCTCAATCACTACTAGACTACTAGACTATCCAACCAGCTTTTCTTCTTTATATATATACAGTATATATATTTTTTATTTTATTTTATTTAAATTATTATTATTATTTTTTTGATGGACTTGGTATGCCTTTAAAGACAAGGGAGTGGAGAGAGACAAAGTGAAAGTGGATTGAAAGAGAGAGGGAATGACATAGAATCGCCTATGAGGTGCATAAGTGGGTTGAGCCACTGAGCCTCCCCTACCAGCTTTTGTAACGCTTATTCTAACAACGTCATTGGCAGTACCGGTCTTCTCCCAGTTCGTGACACTGGGCCTTCCTGAAGTAGGGCAGACAGTGTTGGTAGTCCCAGTCTTGGGCGCCCTCCCTCTGCCAGCGGTTGTAGTCCTCGGCGTGGCCACGGATGTACACCATGGCATTAAGCGAAGACGACCCTCCCCACACCCGACCCCTGGGCCAGTACATGACCCGCTCGTCCATGTGGGCTTGGGGTAAGGTGTGGTAGTACCAGTTGTACCTGAAAGAGACACCCCGGAGGGGAAAAACTCAAACTAACTGTTTTCAGGATAGTTGGGCTATTTTTTGGCAAACATTGGCATATTCTAAAATTTGTGACGATTCACATAGAAGTTCTGCTCACACACTGCCAGAAGAGATTTCAAACAATATTTAGCTTCCTGAAGATCCTACATACAGTATATGGGAATATGCTGGTAGAATGATTAAAAACGGGTTAGGTTGCTTGCTTAGCATTTATTATCATTAGCATCATTCTGAATTAATATATTTACACCGCCGTCGGTGACGTTCATACAACAGAACAAAAGCACATTTAAACTGGCATCGTACTTATCGTCGCAGAGATTGTAGGTCAGGGCTGCAGGCATGTGAATCTTCCAGGACAGCCGCACGCTGCCTAGCAACATGTCTTTAGGCCCCGCCTCCAGCAACAAAACCGACTCATGGGCGTCCTCGCTGAGACGATTGGCCAGGACGCAGCCTGCCGACCCCGCCCCTACGATAACGTAACTGTACGACGGTGTGTTTCGATTGGCCGCCGTTGACGTGGAGGAGGAGTTCCGCGCGGCCGTGTGGTTGAAGGCGGCGCGGCGGGGAAACTCGGGGAGGGCAGAGGTGGCGGGCGATGAGGAAAGAGAGGGCAGCCGGGCGGATAACCCCCGGCCATCCTCCCTGATCCCCCTCTTTATCTGGGCCCCTGCCAGTCGGGGTCTGGCTCTGGCTAACAGGGCCCAAGGCAGCATCCTCACTCGATGGAAGGGCAGTCTTCATTCACTGGTCACTGGTCAACAGCGTGAAGAGAGAAAATAAACAAACACACCTTTACCTTTACTTTACTTTACTTTAGCCCCAAATAAGATGTACATTTCGTTACATCAGCAATGGTTTATTATGTAGGCGACTCGCTAGAGCAAAGGGGGACATCCAGGACGTTGATGATTTGATTGAGTTATATCTTACACATCCATGGGTTTATATGTTATAGGAGCATTTGCCTATTGGTCCTTTGACTCGTTCCAGACAGATAGTTTTCATTCAAACTATCAGTTTGGATTGAAGCCTAAATAAAAGTGGTAAAAAAATGACTGGAGGGGGGCTGAGATTAGAGAAACAGTGAAACAGAGTCTAAAATCGCCCCTGCACAGATGCTCAAAGGGATAGCCCTAACCTAAATAAAAATGTAGGCCTAATATTTTGAATAAATATAACAGAGAAGAAGCAAAAGTGCCTTTGTTGAAATAGTATCGCTCTCCAAAATCAAAAGCAAAACCCTGAAATTGGATTTTGTCGTGTAACATGTTTTCATGTAGATTAGGATTATGTATTTACCTTCAAAGTAATTTTATAGAGGTTTTATTTCACCTTTGTTTCCAAACCGAACCATGTGCCAATAGGTTAGTGAATGATTAATGTCTCCAGTCTGTTCATCCCACCTCTTGACCTCTGGTGGGAAAGGTCTGAAAAGCCACAAACAAACCAAAAGTTCAGGCAACGTTAAACCCTGGCTTAGCAGCATGTTGTGCATGTTTTTATGTTGTGCATGTTTTTATGTTGTGCATGTTTATGTGTATTACACAATAACAACAACATGAACGCATAACAGTGCAGATACATGCACTTGCACATGCACTACATACAGGCTGCATACCAGGGGCGAGGTTAGAGCAGTGCTATTTAGGTAAAGATCCATATGTATATATATGCGAATATAGAAATGCAGTAAATGTAAATATAAAAGTGTACCTTGGACTTTATAAAATGCCAGATGCACGATAAGGAAGTTGTTGACAGTTGTTTCATGTTTTAAACGTTAACATGTAGGCCTAAGTTTATGCAACTCGAGCATTGTCTATGCACAGAAACAACTCAAACCAACCGTGTCTGTTGCTATATAAATAGTAGGCCTATATAGTTGTAAGTTGTAAACCGAACCTGAATGACTGTTTAAAGAAATCAAGTTAAGCATTACATTTAACCCATTCGTGTCCTGTTGACCAGATGACTATCCCGTTATTGCAACACATTTGTTTAGTAGTCGTAGTATGGCCACAAGTCTTACTCAAGTAAGTAAAGAATAAAGTGAGGAATCCTGGATAAGAATGCAGTTTCGTGGATAAAACGGATCCATTGTGTGTTTGTAGGAGAGACGGACTCACCGTTAAGGACCGCAGGCGCAAATGTGACCAAACGCTTAATGTCTATGGGCGGAGTTTTGTGAGCGCTGCGGGTATATATATATATATATATATATATATATATATATATATATATATATATGTGCGGTGCTGATCAGGTGGGTTCCAGCTGTTTCACCGTGGCGCCTGAGCTCAGCCACGTTGAGCGAGACAGCCATGCAGTTCGGGACCACAGTCGATTCCTG
>OMKN01031880.1:0-10974 GCA_900302345.1 Melanonus zugmayeri | reverse complement strand
TGTTGTGTTTCAGCACACCTCGCCGTGCTCTTATTACCCCGGCTAAAGACGGAAGGTCCAGGCGCTCCCCGATGCTAACTTCTCCCTGATTACAATGACTCTGTGGCCGAGGACGTGCCGACGCGCAGATACAAGGCCCGAGGATTTCACAACGCATTTTCTCTCTTTTCCCCTCTGCGGAAAAAAAACCAAAATAAAAAAAAACAAGGACGCCGGGATGACTAAAAAACTGAAGCCTGAACATCTGGGACGCATTAGGGACACAACGAGAAGGCTCATTTAGGCCTCTTGTTAGCTCACCTGGCGCTCTAAGTAGGACCTATTAAGGAATCTACTTAATATGTAAGTGACCTCGGCGCACACGTCGCGGACGTCAGCGTATAGCGCATAGCGTCGTCCCACCAGAGCTCCTCGTCCGTATCAGTTCCACCGCCTTGCATTGACCGCCGCAATCAAACACGCCCACCCTGCTGCTAATAGGCCCTCCAGATGTTCTCCCTTGTATTTCATTGAAGCCAACACCTCTTCAAGACACTGTCCGGCTGTAAATCTCCGAGTTGAGGAGGGGAGGGGAGAGGGGATGCGGCTGAATGCATTAGTGCTGGCTTCATGCGCTCACAGTGAATATTCACAGGACACTTGCAAAACAATTAGCTGTTACCTTAGCCCCCAAGGCCGCCAAGTCTCTTAAAGGGGCCCTCAGTAACCCCCTTTATAATCTTTGAAGGCGCAGACGTAAATCCACCGGGGACGGCAGCGCTCTATAAGAACTATTTGGTTTTATGTGGTATTTTTGGAGGACAGTGGACCACGAATCAACGTTCGGTGTTAGATACAGTTCATGGCCGTGGTTCCGCATCCAACCTTCGACTGCAGCTGTCCCATAATAAGTTGGTTAGTTGAACAGATGTTGGGAAGCGAGTAGTACTAAGTCTACCACGTAACTATACTCTGTGTCTTAACTCGGCGCTAGTTAACTCGAGTAATGAATTGAATAATGTGCGTGTATATATATAGTTTCCATCAATACTAATTATTACTGCAATTTTCCCAATGACAAATAACCTGCGGTTAACTTTCACAAAGGATGACAATAAAGGTTCAGGGCGTTGAGTCACTGAGCTTTGAAAGCTGATCTTTGAGGTGCATCAGTTTCCGTTTTAGCAGCTTTTGGGACGATATCAAATGCTCCGACTCCAAATGGACCAATCAGAAGAAAAATGTACTTTTTCTATTCCAACGCAGGAGAAAGGCGTCCAGTTTCCAGCTGCCCTCAGTCAACAGAGGGCCTTGGGGAAATCATGGCACGCCGAATCTGTCAGTTACTTAAAGAGATGTCCACGCCGTCCCACTCTTTTTAGCCTCATGTGAGTGGCTGTTGGCAGGTCTGAAGTCTTTAAATGTGCAATCCATCTGCCTTTTGGCTCAGGACAGGAAATGAGCTGATCTATAATCTATACCTGCTCTGGCTAGACCGTCTAACACCAAGAAGAGCACGAGAAGTGCAGTGTCAGTACCGCAGTGTATCGTTGTATGGCTTCAATTTAATGTAGTGTGGATAATGCTGCAAATGGTTCAACAGGGACGACGCATATATGCACACAGCTACAGTGTATATCCACATAGCTCATCATGTGAATAATAAACCAAACAGAAAGGTAAACTACTGCTGTGGATGCAATGGTTTATGATGCATTACTCACATGCTGTTAGGCGTTCCACTAATAGCTCCCCATTCTCCATACTGGCCCTGAGCGAGTTTACAGTTACATGTGATTGGGGTGAGCGGTTGAAAAAAAACACAACCCCGGTTTCAATGGACTCCTACACAATAACGCTTGGCACGTCAGATTCTCTTGTGTCTTTGCACGCTGCAAGCGGGAACGTGGTCTTTTGGACCACACCGGTGCTATTTTAATGCTCAATAGGATAAGTGGACGCTTGAGAGTCGTATTACCTTTACCTGTGCACATTTGCACAAAACCCGAACGTTTCTCCAGTTTCATCAAGCAAGCTACCATAGTGGCCGTTGGCTAATCTCCCAAAACCAAATAGGGAATATGTGCAGGGGGATTACGGAGTCAATACCCCTGGTATGAAAGGTTCTGTGTTACATATCATATGTTAGTGAGAATTTCCTTTTTAATGGAGTCGTGATTTGTCTCCGCAGTCCCTTAGGCGATGCTGGGGAGCTCCCTTGGTTCTTCTCTCCCATCCAAAAAAGAGCTGCATCATCGACGCCAAACGGCGAAAGCCTCTAACAGCTGCGGCGACCGTCATCAGATCACCCCGCTACGTACTTTTATACAAATTGCTCGCACATGTTCAACGCTGCCTTGCCCTCAAGGTTAAAGCACTTCCCGCTCTCAGGCGTGCCGGAGGAGGGAGGTGTACGGAGGGGACTGTTGGCAGAGCCAGAGAGAGAGAGAGAGAGAAGAGAGAGAGAGAGAGAGAGAGAGAGAGAGAGAGAGAAAGAGAGAGAGAGATCTGCTCTTCATTGTGGCCTCTTCTACAGCGACGGAGGAGGTGGCGACGGAGGCAGCGGCTCTCGTTTCCCGCCTACACCTCCCCACAGAGGTTCAGACACTGGGAGGGGTGGGGGGTCAGTGGTTATTATTTCCAGAGATAGTTCTCCTCACACCCCACGCACTACTGGGTCTTTTTTGCCTGTTTGTGATAACACCTTTAGCTCAAAATTAAATTCAAATAAGACTTAACGAGATTCAACACACTCACATTGCATGCAATTATGATCAATGTCGTTTTCACAAATTGGGCTGCTTAGAGCAATAGAATTTTCGGAGGCTGATGAAATGTATTATTTCCATATCAAAGCTGCATCGGGCTTTGCTTTCACAGGCTGTTTTCTTAACCCAGCACGTGTCAAAAGGTTTTGGCTGATAAATGAGTAAACTTATTTTTTAGGAAGGAGTCCTGTGGAGGGTTTAATGCACCGTACCCAAAGGTCTCCTAACCTCTCTGTGATGTCTTGCACGGGTACCAAGCAGGAAATGTTTGCTGAGGTAAATAGCTGACACCCATAGAGGACATTTGTGGATACACTGATCTGATATTCCGATATCAAATATCAGATATAATAGATGTTGAAGTATGAGACAATGCATAAATCTGCCCCTAAAACCCCCACTATGCTGCTTCAACATTCCTTGCAACACTAGCTAATGTAGCCTATGCACGGCATGCCGTGAAGAAAAGAAGTGGCTTTGTAGTTATTCGAGTGTAATGAATATATTGGATCAGTATCGACAGATACTTAAGGTTGCGGTATCGGTATCGGATCAGAAGTGAATCTGGGGTATCGGGTCGAACAGCATGCCTTGATAAGAGTGTGCTGTCAACAGAACCACATTCAGAACCACAGACGTCAACACACAAACGGTTCAGGAGACGACCAACAAATGACAACAAGAAAAAATACCGTAAACTGCGTTGTCTCGTATTTGACACCGCAACTGTACACGTTAATGACATTTTTAGTCATTTTCTTTAGATTCTGTTTGTTCTGCTCTTGAACCTTTGCATGCAACAGCATTTTGTTTGCAATTTGGAATGAATAAATCACCCAGTCCTTTTTTTGGATCGTAATGTAAATTATTTTTTATGGGTCTTTTCTTCTGCTTTTTAGTAGTGGCACGACAACGGCACCGTGGACCTTGTCCAACACTCGTCCAATACTCCCAACAAAAACAAGAACGATTTTTATTGCACTTCCGAGTTGTGTTCCAGGATTTCTTTACGGCATTCCAGATAATTGGCAACACTTGTTATAAAAATGTCCCATTTTTAATAAAATGTATTGAAAGCAATAGCCATTTGTGAAACCTTGGCAGAGCCATTTGCGTACATTTGTCTCTTAAACCTCCGGACAGTCCACCGGGGATGATATATCCACATGTGTTCCCTTCCCGGACACTCTCCTTTGGCTTTTTAACAAGCTCAAGGAGACACATAAACCCACCTTCTCCTGTCCAGAGAGTGAGATATCGGAGCTGTTTTAATCCCGGTTCTCGGTGGAGTTAATCTAAATACAAAATCTACAACAATATAAAGAAAAAAAACCCCAAAAACGATTCACAGTCCAAACGGTTTCAAGACAATGGGTTCACTGTGGCCACAATTTAAGGATAATTAGACAACCGATCAGGTTGTAAATGTAGTCCAATAAACAGATTCATTTACTTTTGCATTTATCTAGATTTCACCAAATAACCCACGTTTTCAAGTACATTTTCCTACGGTAACATACCGGTAATTGAAATGGGCTGGACTGACAAGAATGTAATAAATACAATAAACACTTTGATGTTACGCTTTTGTTTTGAAATATGGATCTATTATAGATGGGCTTCTGACAAACAAACACATGCCTGGCTTCCAGAGAACTCCTTAGAGGATCCCCCAAGCTTAGACATAAACAATGCCGCAGAAATCATGAAAGGGAATTGCAAATCCCTGGCATGTCATATGCTCCCAGCGACCGACCAGATTAAAAGAGCTAGTTTTCGAACGAGTCGGACCATATGCGCACATTTTTGGATTCGACACGGAATTATTTGACCCCCTCAACCAGGGAATAAATATGTCCTGTCCTAATCCTGCGGTGACTTGTAAACAAACAGCCTACTGCTCAAATGACACGCGCCAACTCAAACGGAACAATGTTGTATTCTTCTCGTCTTCTGCGATACATCACCCGCCGAATCTCACGTTCCGCGAAAGCACATGGGAGCACAATGGACGGTTGTCTTCCTTATCTAACACGTAATGCGGCGTCCCGCTGTTTGACTTTATGAAAGCGAGGGGCGATTTTTGGAAAGGCCGACGCCTCCTCGGCTCTGGCCCCAGCTCAGGTTGTCTGTTACCGAACAAGCTTTTCACCGCATGGTGCCCCGATGACTAAGGTGCCGGTCTCTTCTCTCTCGTCCTCATTTACATCTTTGGACAGAACAACCGTTCCTCGCCAAGGGACAGATATTCTCTTTTTTAACAGTGAAGCTTAGCTCATTCTCGGATAAATTATATTTTCAAACAAAAGTATGCCTCCCTGTTATGATTTGATCAGAAGCACATGTGTGGAAAATAGGTTCCGTTTAGAAAGCCATACTTTTGAAGTTAAACAATGAGCGATGCTTTCTGTTCTCTTTTTTTTTCAAAGACAGAAATATTTTTCTTGAAATATTGCCATGAAGATCCCTGGCAACTCATTACATGGAGAATTAACCCTCTGTTCAAATGTATGACCGCTGGTAAACATCTATAGCTATTGAAACCGGTTTGAAATCGAATCAAGAAGTGGATTTTTCTGTGGACCATTTGTTATTGATAGGATAGCACGGTGACATTTAAGGCAGGCCCTTGAATGCCTCATCACTGTGCCTCCAGCATGGAGCAGACTTGAATCAGCTGCACAACTGTACGACTGCCCACCCCCTGCTATAGTGTACAGGCGTCCCCGGCCCAGACCCCCCTGCCCTCATAAACACACCCAGAAGGGAGTGATTATTCCTCAAGATGTGGAGATGATGATGGTGTGGGGGGAGGACGAGGACTTGCCAGTTCATGCCTCTTTAAGAGTGTTTTGGCATGGAAGTCTGCTTTGCCTCACGATTCTTTTGTTCCTTTTAGTTTGGAGATGCTTATCCCCGACCAATTCACAGGGCCGCGTGTCTTTGTCACCTCCGTAACAACGACTGCGCATCGAGAGAAAGGGAACTGTACTGTTTGTGTCTCTTCTAATGAAATCCGCCGTATCAAATGTCCCCCAAATTAGTAACAGTATTGCAGGTCATAAAACGTGGCGTCTCCGTAATCCACAGTGACATGGCCATGCCCACAGTCTCTCATGTTGCAACATCAGGAATTCATTTTCATCTAATATGGGGCTTCTAAGCTATGTTCATGCATTTTTGAGGAGACCAATTTGTCCCCAGATTGTGAAATTTGAAGATGTAATAAATCAGGACGTTGTGTGAGTGGTTAACGTGTAGGCTTTGGAAAAAAGAGTGAAAAAAAAAGGAAAAAAGTGTCCCGAGTCAAAAGCAAGATTTTTATTTTCCCTTTTTACTCGAGACGGTTTCCGAAAAACAGACCAAAGGGCAAGTTTGTTATTGATAAGGTACAGATATGATCTGTGCTGATTTATGTCTAAATCAAATCACACCGCAAGTATATTTTTCCAATTATTCGGATCCAAAAACCTAACCATTGTTACCATTTCCAACATATATCTATCTTTTTCCACAACTGCCGCTAATTCAATTCTACATGTTTACAATACCGTTCACAGCAAAACAAACTGAATTCGAATTTTCTCTTCAGAAACGAGAAAATAAAAACATTGTGCTTTTTATTAACTACTTTTTTTTTGTATTTGACCTATCGCTCCTTTCCAAAACCAAACTTTGGATCACGCATATTTCACCCTGCATGTCACAGTGTTGCAGAATCCTCACCCTAGGCTGGCCGAACGCACTGAATTAGTCTGTTAGCAATCATCATCACCACCCCTCACGGACCAGCTCATCTCCGAATACCTCGCATTTTAATTATGTTGTCGAAATATCCCTGGCACTACTCCCAGACCTTTATGTACAGTATTGGGGTTGCGCAAGACCAGGCTTGGTAAATCTTTATTTTCCTCTCAAAACCAAGCGGGAACCCTGAGGTTATTTTTGCTTCATAGCATTTCATCTCTCTCTTCAAAGTGTGTTTCCCCCGGTATAGTGACTGACGCATGGCATTCAAAGACAAACCATCCGCCTCTCTTTCTTTTTTTCTTTTTTTTGTACACATACAGACAGACAAGCATAAATAACGCACAACGGAGATGGTTTGGATTCAGATCACGTGTTAATTCATACGTTCTCCACTAAAGTATTCTTAAACATGTTTCAACTGGAGGGAAAACGCATGAGTGGGGTTTGCGTTATCGGATTCAATTACATTCACATTACCGTCACAATTGCTCACAATTTTTACACGGCAACTATTCCGATCAACAACAAATACGTGGAACAGGTTTGTTTTCCCGAGATTTCCCAAGGCATTTTTGTGTCACATTAACTCAACTATCTACATTTCAACAGAGATCAACAGACTCAATGAATAAAGATGTGTGAAGAAATATTATGCATGGAACCCAAAGAGGACTGAGCTGTGTGTATTTAACACTGTGCTGTTTTGACTTTCTGCCTGAATAAAATAGCTTTCATCAATGCGTCTCCTCAAACAACCCCTTGCTGGATTAAGTTATGAATAGAAAATGTGTTTATATTAAGACATTCTTGACAAATATTCAAGAGTCAAAATCCTACAGTACAACGCCCTTTTCTGGAAGTTTGGTTCCGCTATTTTGTTTTTGGGGTTTTTTTCCTCACAAGAATGTATATTTATTTAGATCAGGGATGTACAAACCTCACGGAGCATTTAAAGGGGTTATTTTCCCCCTGTAGGTTGACAGTTAAGACGATTTCCAGCTTGTAGCGGTAATTAAAATACCTAGACATCCCAAATACCAGCCCCCTGTATTGTGGTGGGGGTTTGGTGACAGTGATGGGCTGGTCCGCTTCGCTACGCTGGAGAAAAAACAACAACGCTGCATTCCTGCGCTTGTGGGCAGTTCGAATATCACGGATGTTTCGTATTCATCATAACAGGTCGTAAAGATGTTTCGGAGAAAGACGTTTCCCCCACACCCTTTTATTAACCACTACACCGTCTACAACTCATTGATGTCTGGAGGAACTCCCGACGATGAGTAAAGCCTCGGCTCCTCGGGCCTCCTCTGCGTAGTTAATGCGTTGATGCGGATATACAGTATATATATCACGGTGGTAATGGATGAGATTTCGCCGGGGCTGCTAATGTTTCACTTGTCAGCCCTCGCGCTCCCATGTTGCACAGCAGAATAATTGGGCCCGGGCGAACCAATGTGAACTCGTAGGATGTTCCTCGTGGATCATGTTTGACATCTTAGAAGGGGGTTTTCTCTCTCTCTCTCTCTCTTGGTGTTAACAGTTCCAGCGTGAGATCTGGTTAAAGCCGATTTTCTTTGCACAATGCTAATGGCGTATGATGCTTGTGGTGGTCCCAGGCTGGGAACTTTACTGCAGGCGGGCTGGGCTGCTTGTAATCGCTACAAGGCCCGGCGCGATGGACACGTTTCAAGTAGGATTTGTTTTGCGATTGAGGGACCCAGAGTGGATAAAGACTAACGGTACAGAGCCAGAGGCAGGGCCAGTAACCGGAGTTGAGTGTTTTAAGTGGGTTGGGATTTACGTTGACTTTCACCCTTGGAGAAGATCCCTCTCGAAAGCCACAGAAATCGAGTTAAACGTGGATTGTCTCATTCCTACCCATGCTTGACCCGCCGTCAATCAGCGATCGTCTCCCCATGACCCATCATTTACCAGAACAGAGAGATCGAGGAGCAATTTCTTTGCTTTCATTCGATCCTTTTGAGCCCTGGCTTCAGATGATGGGGAGCTTGTGTTTTGGTTGAGTCCGCTGGCGAGACAGGAGCAAGCGGTACGCGAGTAGCGCCGTGGCCGTCGAACAAATGTACTCTGCAGTAGGCGGAGAGGAGGAACTCGAGGAGGCCTGCCGTTGTTGTCCATCGGTTTGACTTTTGTGTCTCTTTCCCTTGCAGGACACAGACTCTGGGTGTTGAAGAGACTTGCTATGAAATCGATCACTCAAATCTATCACTCAACGTCCATCCATCACATTAAGCAACATCCAACCAATGCCAGATTCTGTTGAGAAAATAAAAACTACTGCCTATGGTAAAGCATATTCTATCCAATGATACTCCTACATAAACAATATCCCCACCATTGCACCAACAGAAATCAACATGTTTCTGTGTGTGTGTGTGCGGGCGTGTGCGGGCGTGTGTGTGTGTGCGTGTGTGTGTGTGCATTGGTACCTGTCAGGGGGAGACACAGCCAGTATATCAGATAGAATATAGGCCCTATATGCGAAAAGAAAATATAAAACCATGGTTGAAATGCAAACACGCCGCCACACTCGACAACCCGCGACCATTGTGAAGTAAGCTGAGCGGATAATTACACCAAAAGAAGGCGATAGAGCGAGAGGTGTTACAACGAGCAGTAAAGGCAATTGCTTCTGACACCTGCTTCGAGGCGTTCTCCGGTGCCTTTCTGTGCGTCGAGGGAGGGGATGACGCACCCTGGCAGAGCTTCAGTTGATGTAACGCGTGTCATTTAGCAGCCCACAACAACAACAACGGCGACGACGACGGCGACAACAGCAGCACCACCACCACACAGACAGAGAAAAGTTTCAGGCGGAAGAAAAGGAACTCGCGGCTCTCGAAGCGGGGGCTCTCTATCTGCCGCTAACAAGAGCCAGGCACACCAGCCCGAGTGCTATTCTTGGCAGGCGGTCACCGCCGGTCGCGTCTATGAAAGACAGATCGCACGGCGAGAACAGACGCCTTACCGCGGGGATTTCGGAGCGACCGCTGGAGCGGTTAGTTAATAAAAATAAAAATTTACGCATTATGTCTTCCCAATTCAAATTTGGTCGCTAATTAACTGGATTTTCCAGATTGGAAAGCGCCAGGTGTTGGAAATTGCTTAATTGAGGTATAGTCCTATAAAATAATATGACCGCAGTAGGGTGCACCGCTTTGTGGTTGGATTATGGCCTACATATAGCCTACAATACTTCCACTTACATGTGTGTGTGTGTGTGTGTGGGTGGGTGTGTCTGCAAGAGTGTGTGTGTGTGTGTGTGTGTGTGTGTGTGTGCGTGCAGGTGGTTGGGTGAGTGTGCGTGCAGGTGGTTAGGTGAGTTTGCCTGTGGGTGTGTGTATATGTGTCTTAGCATATGTGCATGCAAGTGCTGTGTATGTGTGTGTGTGTATGTATGTGTGTGTGTGTGTGTGTGTGTGTGTGCGCGAGCGTGGGAGGATTGGCAGGTTGTCACTGACAAAGACACAACGTCTTTGTGTGTGTATGTGACAGAATTTCTAAACAGGTATAATGAATACAGAGATAAAAATACTTTTTTATACCGCAGCAATAAAATAACAGTGATGTTTGCAACCCCCCAAAAACGACAATATAAAACAAATAAAACCAATTACAGCCAAATAGAAAATAGAAAATATGTATGAAATATATAGTCAATACATAAAAGCAAACACATGATTCAATAAATACATAACAGTAAATACATAATACAATAAATGCGTACAAGTACTTTGGTGGTTCTGTTTGTGTGTGTGTGTGTGTGTTTATATTGATACAGCTGCAATGTATTGTGTGTGTGTGATCATAGCTAACATTTCATGTAGCAGTGGAAACACACAGAGAGAAGTGATCTAATAATCTCATTGTATGTCAATACATGACTTTTAGTTTTTCCACATAATACTCTGTGGCACCCATGGTAAAAAAAAACACACACACACACTAGGTTGACCTTACTTGAAACCGAGTACAGTTGGTCTGCTTTCAAGTATCGGTGTGATTAATTAGGGTGTTCATTCCAGCAAAAAAAAGCCCCGACGTGATGATAGTAAAATATGGTTGAGAGCGAGAGGAGCTGTGATGCATTATGTGCCTTGCATGGAGGATCAGAGGAAGGGTTGGCCTCTCGTATTAACAGGACAACTGCTGGGGGAGGTGAAGGAGTCCTTCTCAAGGAGAAATCAAAAACACTCCTCCTTCCCACCAACAGCAGTGACAGTAACTCTCTGGACTGTTGATCTATTTAATCAAATTACAAATATTTCAAGCCGTCTGTTTTCGAACCGCCGAGTGGCGTAAGTCCTCGGGGTTAGGGTTTTTATTTTTTTATTCCCGAGCTCGGAGGAGCTGTTTTGAATCAGGTCATTAAGCCCCCCGCTATATTTCATTGTCATCGGAAAGCGTCTCTTTGAAGGAGAGTATGACGTCTAGGAGGAGCTTGGAGAAGAGCTGA
>OMKN01031871.1:0-11961 GCA_900302345.1 Melanonus zugmayeri | reverse complement strand
GATGGAGCCTTCGGGCACCGTGCTGTCTCCTGATTGGCCGCAGAGCTACTCCAAGGGGCAGGACTGTGTGTGGCAGATCCATGGCAATGAGGAGAAGCGCATCGAGCTGGATGTGCAGATGTGAGTGATGGTGTCCACACAAATGTCCGGATACAGTTGAAAACACATCTTTTTTCTCTCCGTTTTGGCCTTCTGTCAGCACAAAAACGGTGTTTTTGTACCAAATTTTGTACGACTTTTATAAATTGTCCATGAAAATTCATTTGAAAATGCTGTTCTCACCTTGTAGTGTAGCCAGGGGGAATCAGAAGCCAATGGCTTCTGATTGTGACGTGATCCAAACTCGACATGCACATGAGGAAGTATGAACTGAATGTTGGAAAACAGTTTTAGTGCAGATGGACAGTCTTTGGAAGACACTACCAAACACGCATGTATGGGAGGAAGAATTTTGACAAGAACACAGCTGTGTAGTCTGGACATGGGCTAAACAGTCTGCTGGGGTTGCGGCTCATACACAGCTGGGTCAATACAACAGGCGAAAACAAGTTGGTGTTTGGATGGTGGTTTGAAAAGATAAAATAGGATTGGAATCTAAATATGATCTAAATTCTACTGGGTTCTAGGTTTGGCACATCGGGTTGGATCTGGGGTACTGTGCTCATGACTTAAACATCAAGTGAGCCAGTGGCCTAACTTCAAATTCACTTTGTAGCAAAGTACTGGCAAGCAGAAATCTGGCCTTATTGCCCCTAATGATGTATATTTATTTATGTATTTATTTATTGGTGCTGATGGTAACTACAGGTTTCGTTGTTTTTCTGCATTTAATCATTTCTGGTATAAGCAAACTTACCTGGCTACTTCAATCAAAAATCCATTGTTATGAGGTTCAGCTTGCCCCTCTATATCATTGCTTTTTGTGATTATACACTAGTGCTTTTAAACTTAGTGCTATACGGAAAACAAAAGTAGATATTTGTGATAGATAAATATCACTTGTGTGTCTACTGTGAGTATTGTTTTTACTTACCAATATCTTGCCCAGAACAACAGTATAAAAAAAACGGTGTGAAATCTAATTCAGTCAGGACCACTTTAGTCAAAATAAACTTTAATTAGCATATTACAATATTTATATTTGGCGGTATGGCTCTGTTCTGGGAGAGTTCCCTGCCCTTCCACAAGCGCACACAGAAGACCCCCTGTGAGCGCACACGGAAAGCCTAAGGCAGAGAGAGCAAAAAAACGACCATGCCAGCAATGTCCCCGGCCCTTCCTGGTACATGGAAGTGCCAGAATAAGTGCTAAATGAGCATTTCATCTATTTAGACTATAATCATTTGCAGTGAAAATCCAACCTCCTAAATCGATAACCAGATAGAGAACATAGCTAAGCTAACCAATGAAATATAAGAACCTAGCAGCTATGCTATTAACATTAGAGAGTTCTCTGCCCTTCCATGAGCGCACACAGAAGACCCACTGTGAGCGCACACGGAAAGCCTAAGACAGAGAGAGCAGCACAAAATCTCTCTCTCTATATATATATATATATATATATATATGGAGAGTGAAAGGGAGATGTGAAAGGGAGAGTGAAAGGGAGATGTAAGTCATTGCCTTGCGGTCTCTCTCTCTTAAGGCCATTAAGCAGGAGATGAATAGGTTTTTCAAGCAAGCCGTTGGTGGATGGATCCAAACAGCGCAGATGAAATTGGAGGCCTGCGACGAGACCTTTGATGGAGGAAGGCTGCATTTTGCGGGACTCAAAACAGTGAATTATAAAAGCACTAACCATTGAGACATTAACAGGTAGAACACAAAAGGAGGTGAAGTACGACCATGCAGAATCATACTTTTTTAAAGTAGATTTGGCTAACCCACGTCGCATATAGTGGGCAGCAGAATGCATATACGATTGCACAATCACATCTAGTCTAACACAGTTTTGCTGAAGGGGGGCAGACCAGTTGGATGCGCTGCCTCTGGACACAAAAGATGGGATTTCTGAAATCAAATCGGGACGAGTCAGCCAATTGGTCATCTAAACTCTAATAATAAAATTACCCATAATAGACAACCAGTAAGGTGTCCAACAATCTATTAATGAACAAACTGAGAGCGCCCCTTGTTAATAATATAAACTGTTGCCTCATTATCACAGAATTTGCTTCCTTGACCAGCATTTACCCCACCGAAGACAAGCTATAACAATGGAATACAATCCCATCAGAGCAATAGACAGTGAGTTTGCAGCAAAGTTAACAATTCTTTTGGCCATACACTGGCAACCACTGACATTTGAACCCCCCCCCCCCCCCCTGAAACCAACGGAAGCTGCATCAGTATACAATTTGAGGGCTAAAGAAGATTCCAACTATCATTATAAAAGAATGAGATGCCGTTACATTTGTCGCACAGAAGAGACCAAAGTCTGAGCTCGGACCTGCATCCAAGCTAACCATGTCTTGCAGATTCTCCACTGATCTAGAGAGGTCTCTTCAGTCAGGGCAGTCGGAGGACCAGCAGCGGGCGGAGGGCAGTCGGGCAGGCGGGCAGGTAGCAGGGAGACAGGCAAGCAGACGGGTAGTCGGGCAGGCGGATTCGGCAGCGGGAAGGCAGGTAGACGTTGAAAGACAGGCAGACAATGAGCAAACCAGGACAGACCGGAAGCAAAACGGTTGCAGAAGCAGCAGGGGTAGGCAGACTGAGCAGCCTTTAAATAAGGCACCCTGTTTGAATTAGCCAATTGGAGCTAGGAAGGATCAGCTGACGTGCTGGCTTGAGATCAGCACTATCCATTGTTGTAAATAGTTAAGCTGAGCCTGACTCCATGGCCTGCCTGAACTAATGCAGAATGCTTGATTTCTCAATGATCTCCTTGTTATTTTCCCTCCTAAAGTTTGAACATCCGCCACAATGACGTGCTAACCGTCTTTGATGGGCATGACCTCATGTCCCACGTGATTGGCCAGTACCTGGGGTCCAGAGAGCGCTTCCAGGTGGTGTCGGGAGGGTCAGAGATCACCATTCAGTTCCAGAGCGATCCAGATGATTCCAGCTTCATCCTCAGCCAGGGATTCCTCATTCATTATCGCGGTACGTTTGAGCTCATCCGTTCACAATGGTTCTATGTTACTCTCATTGCTCCAGCATTACATTAATTAATTAATTGATTAATGTAAAATTACTATAATCTAAAATTCATCATTCATTAATTTAGTAGGCATGTAACAATAGCAAGTATCCACACTTCCTAAATAAGTTACAAAAATATTATTTTTCAGCACATATTCATGAATACTTGTACTTATGTTCATCAACAATGCATAAATCCATCTTTTCTCTCATCAATGCAGAGGTGGAGCCAAACGACACTTGCCCCACCCTCCCTCAGATTGAGTTTGGTTGGATAAGCTCCTCCCACTCCTCCCCTGTCCGAGGCAGTGTCTTGACCTATCAGTGCCAACCAGGATATGACATCAGTGGTTCTGACATCATCACTTGCCAATGGGATCTCTCATGGAGCAATAGTCCTCCAACTTGTGTCAAAGGTAAGAGAAACAGTCATTATTTTCTAATATAAGAAAGTACTGCTTCATACACATATTGTGAAACAATCGCAGTCTGCGAAACAATCATGGAAAAGTTTGGCTATTTACGTAATTTTTCCGAATCGGACCAATGGAGAATGCAAATCCTAGACCAATGATCGGGATCGGAAATAATGTATTTTGCAGAACATTGGACATTGGGTTGAGATAAAAAAAAAAAAAAGTGTTATTGAGTGCATTACATGATTTTAATGTCAAAACACCAGACTATAGTAATGATATAGTGAAGTAGTAATAATAGCAGTAACAACATATCTGTCCATAACTGGCCCACAGTCCAGCAGTGCCCTGACCCTGGGGAGGTGGTGAACGGAGCGCGCTCAGTGCGGCCCGAGGCTGGCTTTGCGGTCGGCACGGTAGTCCGCTTCTCCTGTAACCAAGGTTACCAACTGGAAGGCCCCAGCCAAATCTCCTGCCATGCCCGGGACACAGGCACACCCAAGTGGAGTGACCGCAGCCCAAAATGTGTCTGTATGTGTCCCCGCACTGGATTCTTCCAGCCAGGGCAAATGCACACACACACTAGTGGTGACACGGTTGATTGGTTGATTGGTTGATTGGCTGATTGGCTGATTGGCAGTTGGTATTTAGCGTTAATTAAAAATATGAAAACTAGTATACTTATAGTTTCAGAAAAATGTTGTGTTTCATGTCACGTTTTTCTTGGCTGCTCATCAGACAAAGCAACTAAATGTACTTTTATAGTATTTGGATTCCATAGCCTAAAGGTGAATCAACATGCACTGCAGAATACAGAAAATGTAATAATTCATATGCAATGAAATCCATCTATCTCACAACTGTGTTTCTGCATAACCACTCACCAGGCATACAGTAGCTTCTTCTCCTTCTCTATGGCAACATACCTGTGTGTCCCTTAAAACAGTGAAGTACGACCCGTGTCCGAACCCGGGCGTTCCCGACAACGGTTATCAGACGCTGTACAAGCACAGCTACCAGGCGGGTGAGACCCTGCGCTTCTTCTGCTATGAGAACTACGAGCTGGTCGGCGAGGTCATCATCCACTGCATCCCAGGACACCCCTCCCAGTGGAACAGCCCACCACCCTTTTGTAAAGGTACGCTGTTGTAGGGCTGACAAATGTATTATCACCATAATCATGGGGAATTTTACACGATACCCATAAATATCAGGACATGCTTATGAATTCAAAGGACCATTCCAAACAGTCTAACCGAGGGTCATTACATTGAGGTATATGGAAATAAATTATATATATATATACGTTTTATATATACAGTGTATAAATTATGTATGCAAAGTATGGACTAAAACTAGTCAAACTTAATATTTTGATTTAAGGGCATATCTTCTCATCGTATTATAAAAGTGGGTATCAGGATGAGTCGATATTTTCATTTCATGACAATACAACAAAAAATGTACAACTGATATTGAATTATTGCCCAGCCCTACGCTGCTACTCCTTTAGCAGCTCGTCACCCTGCTGGAGTCAAGCTGCTGTTTACTGTCTGACAGTCTTGAAACACACTTTGTCCCATATGGCTTGCCTTACTTTGCTTCACTTGCTAACTGCCAAACTGCCACTATAATCCAACTACGTTTTTTTCCCTCTTTTACAACATCAGTACTGGAGAACAAAGTCACCACTACACAGACAGAAATGAATCTTATATCACTAATAATTAATATTGAATCACTATTTGCCCCACTTCCTGTAAATCTTACCCAACATTGTCAGAGCTTTATGAGTAATATTATTAAGAATATTCCATAACATTATCTCTCTGCAAGGATTATATTATACATTGACTCTATGCATTGACTTAATTTATTTCGAACAAGGCATGTGTGTGTTAGGTTGATATTGGTTGGTTGGGTCCCAATGTTCATGTGCAGGGTGTGTAGCTTCTCAAGGTGGTCTCTAAGTGTATAGAGTATAGAATAATTAATTACAAACAGCTGGGGGGTGCAGCTGGGTCAGTTGAGCACTGCAGGTTTTCTGGGGTTCAGGTGACTACAAGGTTATTTATCAATGACAGTTGAATAACTAGTCTCGTGAAAATCGTCCTTTTTCTTTATTATTACACAGTGGCCTACGAGGAGCTCTTGGATGATCACAAGTTAGAAGGTAATTCTTTCTTTAAAATGTATTGTGTAAAAACTGTAATGAGTTTTAGTTGGTCATTTGGGTCATGCTTAATGAACAATATTAAAGAGAACAAGAACCCAAACGCTTAACTAAAATTGCATTGATGCTTAAAATTGAAAGAAAATGCTTTCAACGATTAAAAAAAACAATCATTTCTAGTGTAGATTTAAGGACATGTATTGTAATTGTTATTATAAGTATCTGACAACATTATTATGAAAATCTTTTTCTTTACTTCTTTACTTTTGCTTGATCGGGTCTGTTTGTTATTGTGTCTAAAGAGAAGGGTGGAAACGTGAGTGAGAGTTGGCGAGAGGAGCGCCGGCAAGAGTTTGTTGTGTTGGACTACAAAAAGCATAGCTTAGTGTCATCTAAAAGATTTTCGATGTCATGGCTGAATATTCAGCTGATTTTGACAATATGGATGAGGCTTGCCAGGATTGCAAGATTTCACAGTAGACAACTACAATAACAAACAGACCAGATCAAGCGAAAGGTAAAACAAAAGTTGTATTTCTCTGTAGGGATCCTTTCCATAATGTTGTCAGACACTTATAATAACAATCTGAGCCTGTCAGCACAGTCTGGAAAAAACAAGCACTTTTGGAGGATGAACATTGACGGGGCGCTATTGCCTCAAAGGGTTACGTTGCAGACGTTTCGTGGCTGACGGTTGAAGCGCTCTCGCTCAATACTGGACTAATTCTGAAAATTGTTGTCTGCATTAGTCACTTAGACCCAAAATGTTGGGAAAATAGGGTCCAGGTTGAAAAATCTCGAAGTTATCCTTTAACACAGCAAACGATTGCTAAAATACAACCACAGGGTCCTCCACCTCTGGTTAAATTAGCTAAAAGATGCAAAGTGATTACTTTCAATAAGTTGATTTGTTGTGTTTGTTTCACCAGTTTCCCAGTCGTTTGAACCTTCTCACCAGATCCTGAGTGAGAACATCGCTTTGGCGATCATCTTGCCCATCATCCTGGTCATCCTTCTGATTGGAGGAATTTACATGTATTATACAAAGTAAGTAACACCTCGCAGGTAAGTAATGTAGTGTTATGCATAACAATATGAAAAACATGAGATATGTTAACATTTATCATACTCATATTTTAAAGATGCTGATAATAAAACATTTTGTTTCTTAACAGTTTTTTTTAAAATAAAATTCAAGTTAAAGAAATTTAACATTACAGTTACTGAATTGCCATATTATTCCAACTCCAAGTTTAAGTTGACTTCTGTTGGGACTTCAGCTTTTCTTATCAAATAATTATTTAGTTATTTCAAGTCATTTTATTAAGAAATACAATTAGAAATGCAGGAGGGGCCATAACATATTTGAGGGCTTTGGTTCTTGTTTTTCAGATCCTCATCATTCATTGGCTCATCCAAACGTCACTGACCATTGTCATTCTGCTCTTCTCAACCAACCAGAATCTACGTCCCTGTTTAACATTGTGCTTGTATGTTCATTTTGTCACACCTCACACCACTTCATGCTTGCTTTCTCTGCAATACTCTCTTACTCTATGCCACAACATCTTCTTAGCTGCTGTGAAATAAATTACATTTCTCAAAGAAGAGCTGATCCTGCAGGTACTCAAACTAAAAACTATCCCAATTAGGCTTGGGTAATATACACAATTTCACTTCAACATTGACCAATGTATACATACATACATACAATGATGTACAAAACCCATGCTGTAGTTGGAAATATTGTCATGGACTATTCTTTAAATACACATCTTTATTTTATTTATTATTATTATTTAACCTTTATTTAGCCAGGTAAGACATTAAGAACAATTTCTTATTTGCAATGGCGGCCTGGCAAAAGGCACAGCCTTTTGAGAGATAGGGGGTAAGGGGTAAAAAAAATACAAAGTTAAAACATTTAAAACATGACAAAACAATCTTGGGTTCTCCATTTGGTAAAAATGTATTCCAGGGCTGAACCAAATAAAAATAATTGTATCATGATAATCAGAGGAAATAATTGAATTTCCTGAGGAATAACCACACAGGAAATTAACTGCAGGAGGACATGAGCTATGGCCCTGGCAGTGATCTTACGGAGGGGGAAAAGCCTCAACATTACTAGAATGAAGCGGTGGCCAGACTGGGTCCTCTCTAGGGGACGTGCAATGTCCATACCAATCCTTAGGAATGGGACATCAATAAGGTGCATCGGCTGTAGGGGAAACTGCTGGACCCTCTTTTGACTGGTCAACTGACACTTGGGACATGTCTTACAGTACTCCTGCACAGCTGTCTATAAACCTGGCCAGTAGAAGCGAGTGGCAATACGATCTAGGGTCTTGACACTCCCCAAATGCCCAGCCCAGGGAATGCTATGACCCAAGGTCAATACTTTCTCTCTCACACTCTGTGGCACTACCAACTGCTCTTGAGGACCTCCTTCGGGCTGATGATATAACATGCCATCCCTGATGAGATAACTCCCCGGATAGGGAAGGGCTATATCTGTCTTCTTCCCATCTATCTCTGTCACCTTACTGAAGGCAACCCGTAAGGTGGGGTCATCTTTCTGGAGCTGACTAAGGTCACCTGGGACCTCCCACCAGGCATCGGAACCTGGCAAACCTTGCCCTACCGGGTCAGGTGCGGGCATTGCCCTCACCACACCCAAAAACTTCTCTCTCCTTCTCTGGCTCTGGCTCTTCTTGACTTTGTCATTACTGGCACCAGGAACCTCACTCTGACTGAAGGGCATTAACCGCACAAACTGCTGCTGGGGGTCTAGAGCAGGTTCCTCCCCAACAGGCGCGTTTGCCTGTCACGGAGTCACTACCATATTTATGGGCTGGGTGCACTTGACTAATTCTGGAAGCACCCACACATCCTGACCCAACACTATTGGGTGACTAAGGCCCTTAACCACCCCAACTGTTAAGAAATAACTCTGGCCCTGCACCTCTATGTAAACCTCTGCTGTCGGATACTCATGGTCATCCCCATTGACACATCACACCTTTATATAACTCCCACCCCCCAACTGGCCATGTTTCTCTACCAGACTTACCCCTTAACATGGGCGACCGGGGTGGCCTCTCATAGCGAAAGTTATTTGGGCCCCGACAAGCAGAGAGATGTGACTCCACTAGCTCCACGGGCTTGCTAGCCGCTTGTTGGGTTATGCTCCTTCACCCATACTCTCACCCATCCTTCAGGGGACAGGGTGCGAAGGAACTGCTCCAGTATCAACATCTCCCCTATCTGCTCCATGGTTTTCTCGGCCGGCCTCAGCCATTTCTTGTAAAGGTCTTGGAGATGGTTGTAAAGTTCACGGGGAGTCTCCCCGGGGCAGACACCCAGCTCCCGGAACCTCTGGCGGTAGATTTCCTCGTTGATCTCATACTTCGTAAGGATAGCTTCCTTAACCCTATCATATTCTATTGACTCTGCCATATCCATGGCTACATAAGCTCCCCTGGCCTTACCAGTCAGATAGGGCACTAGATGCACAGCCCAGGCTTCTCTTGGCCACCTGTAGGCAGTGGCAAGTCTCTCAAAGGTTGTCAGATACTGTTCAATGTCATCCTCGTTCTCTAGTTTTGGGATTGTTACTCGTGTCCAGGTGCTCACTCCAGCTGCTGCCGGGTTCTGGTCTGGAGGGGCTCAGGTTGGACCACCGCCGGTGGATCAGCTGCTCCGCGGGCCTCTCCTCGCCATGCCTCCATCTCATCCTGAACCTGGTTCAGCTGGGCCTGGATACCCCTCCATCGCTGCTCCTGGGATGACATGGCTTGTTGGACCAGGGAGTAAAGGGCTGCCCCCTTTACTCGGACCCCCCTCCCCTGGCTCCTCCACCATCTCCATCCTCTTCTGATTTCTTGTCGCCTCCCTCTTCCTCCGGGGGTGGCTGTTTGCGCCCCTTGGGTGGCATGGCAGTACTCCTGGTGTAGTGGCTTCTCCACTCATAGCTCCAGTGTCTCCTTCAGCAAACGATCCCACCACTGCCACCAATTGTGGGGTTGTTGGAATTACCCCCACTGAAAGGGGAAAGTTTGAACCTCAAAAAACACATGTTTTTTAGGTTGATTCCAACTAGTAGGAATAAAAAGGGTTATGTTTCATACATTTGTAACCCTGATGTTGACACGGTTTTATTAATTTGCGTTTGGTGTACATGGCTGAAACAGCGCGCTTGCATTGTCCTCAACCATTCACCAGCCCCGCATGACATGACAGGAGCGTTAATTTTCCAACTATGGGGAACTAGTGAAAAAGGCACAGATAAGCCTAGTGTTTGACTCCCAGCTGAAAAGTTCAGGGTTCATACCTCAATGTCCACAGTCTAACTGTAGACATCCCAGAGCATGAGGCCTAACCTCCTATCTGCTCAATAAAGACGTGTCTAAATAAATCATCAAGTCATTTGCTTTGGATAAAAGTGCTAAATGACTACATTCTAGTGAATAAATAATCTGCTGTAAATAGCAGTAAATGATTCATTGATTTGAATGTGTTGGTTCAACTCCATCTACTTGGTTGTTCTTGTTGTTTGTCTCTGTTTTACACCTCATTGCTGAGCCTTACGATACATCCTCCCATCTCATGGTGACTGTGTCAGACTTTCACTTTGTGCTTTGCTGTGGAGTCTGCTGATTGCCGTTAGGCATCCATAGGCATTGTCTGTTGTCCTATAGCCACACCACCACTTGTCGTCATCATTAAACCAACCACCACCAGTATGATGAAGCTACTTCAGCATCTCACTTCTCCCACCGATGGACAATCAATGGCCTCTTAGTCAGTATGCCCTCTTTTAATGTGTTGACGTATACCTTAAAAACAGACACAATCAGTCTTGTTCTCTGTCTCTCCGTCTCTATGTCTCTCTCTCTCTCTCTCTCTCTCTCTCTCTCTCTGTGTCTCCATCTCTCTCTCTCTGTCTCTGTGTCTCTCTCGTCCGCAGCATCTGCAGACTGGAATGGAAGCCTCTTTTCTGGAAGACCTTTTCCCATACACACTCTTACAGTCCGATAACAGTGGAGTCAGATTTCAACAACCCTCTGTATGAGGCTGGGGTGAGTCTCTAAAATCTCTAAACACTATGAAAGTGTTTAGAGTGTTACATTGTGTGTTACAAAGTGTTACATTATCTATGTTATTATTGATATAACATCATTTTAATCACTAGATTATTCAACAATGTGTATAACAAATGCAAAGATTCTATCACAGTTGTATGGTAAAATAAACTTTACTTTCTCTAACTATCTTTCTCTTCTTGTTCTCTCTAGGATACACGAGAATATGAAGTATCCATTTAAAGGAGTGAGAGGGAGAAACAAAACTCTTACGGATTCCAAACCACAAAGATTCAACTCAATCGGAAACAAAAAAAAACATACTGGACGGCCACAGTACCCCTGTAATACTCTTCTCCATGTATTTATTTTGTACCACCCACCGTGACCCTAAACACAACCCTGTAATGTGACTCCATCAGCAGGGTGTGGGGCTCCTCTCCGCGGCCTGGCATGCTCCATCATTTGGTGCCTTATGAAAGGAATCAAAAAAACTGAAAATTACCAAAACGATGTGAAAACTTGGCAATACTAAGACACTGGTCAAAGCGAATACAGGCATGAACAAACATTGTGGTTAATTTTATTAATTAACAATTCACATTCAATCTAAATATGAATAAAGATGCATAGATACATCCATAGATACATAGGACATACTGTAATTCTCATTAATCATCAGTATTTCATATTTGTTTCTCCCCCTGTATCTGTACTGTTTCTCTATCACATAAACGCACCCAGACACATACATTGAATGTAAATATTTAACCTATTATTGAGGCTCATATATATAAATATATAAATATATACACTTATACATGGTGGGGGGTGGGGCTGGGTCTATTTTCATTATATATCTGTAATGAAAAATTCAGTGCCAAAATATAATGTTGAATAATTTAATGTCCTTGAGTGTTTCATCTCTTGTTGCCATAGTGTTTACGACATGGATATTTAAAAAGCCAGCATTTCATTTGAATCTTTGCTGTTTTTTGAAGTGTATTTTTCACATGAAAATGTGGATTCCGGGTACATGCGTACACGCAGCATGCACTGATTGTAAATTACATTGCTTCTACTGAAACGTACCATTATAGTTATTGGACATTGACATTGTTATCAGATTTGATGTTGTATGCACTAT
>OMKN01031869.1:0-10202 GCA_900302345.1 Melanonus zugmayeri | reverse complement strand
GGGACTGCCGCGGACTGCCGCCGCGTATATCGCCGCTACCGCGTATGTCACTGCTCGCAATTGTTGACGGGCCGGATTAAAAAGCATAACGGGCCGTATGTGGCCCGCGGGCCGTTGTTTGCCCATGTCTGGTCTAGTATGTTTCCACGTACAAGGAATTTGACCTGGTTCTTCACTCTCACAATACAACAAACAGAAATGAAGATCACGCTTGTGTTTGCGTCTGTTTGTGTCCCGGTAGACAAACAGACTATATTTGATTATATTTGACTGATTATAGCTCCGGGAATTCGGAGACATCAACAGATAGTTTCTCCTCCATGTTTGCTAGAAACTAGCGCTGGAAAAACCCCCAAATCAAGCTCTGCTATTGGTTGCTGCTTCAGCGCCTCATAAAGTAAAATTATTTCAACTATCCTAATCGCTCTGGATGCGGACATCGCGCCACTCTCTGCTGCTACGGTGACCACCGCTCCTCGTCGCTGGCTCTCATCGAAAATGAGCAGCTGCCAGCCGCTTTTGCTGCTCATGAATCTTTTGGTGTCACCGCAGTTATTAGAAGGCGAGTCACACGGGAGAGGAAAGCGGCGTCACGTCATACAGAGGATTTCAAGCAGGGCGCTCCAAACAGTAATCTTAGTGAAGGTGTGTGTGGCGGTTTCAGAGCACCAGAGGGCGGATATTTCAATTGCAGCTTGGGCATGGCACCAAAATCTGTGTTGCAATTCAGTTCGGTAGGTACCGGTCCTAAAGGAACCGGTGCTATAGTGGTACCGGGTTTCGATACCCAACCCTAGATTACCATCTAGGGTTGGGTACCGAAACCCGGTACTGGATCGGGGAGTTCTGGCATGTGTTGTGAGTCATCCAGTTGTTTGTTTGGCTTGGGTTGTGCTACCACATTTTCCCTTAATCAATTAAATGCTTCTTAAAGGTGCTGTAGGTAAGATTTAAGAGCTAATTTTTTTTTCTAAGAGTGTAATTTGTTACAAATGGCCTATAGCCATCTGTCGGCTATTAGTGAGTGAAATGCGCTGTGAGAATATCAGTTTCCACGTTTGATTGCGGGAGTTTCGGTTTTTAGAGTCTGGAGTCGGAGTTGTTCATGGAATTGGGTTGTGTGTGTGCAAACTTGTTAAAATGTATCATTGCATGTCGTTATGTGTGTGTGGTCTCTTTAAAAACTTTTACAAAATTCTTAAGTCTTGTAGTCTGTCCCCAGAATTAGGAAGATCTCGCAGGTTTTATGCTACATGCATGCGCTAATTTAGTTGGTAGTATGTTAACAGACCATGTGCACATAGAATGTTACAAGGCATTAAATGTTACAAGGCATTAAACATGCTGTTGTGTGTCTGCAAATACAGGTGTATTTGCAGACACACAACAACATGTTTAATGCCTTGTGTTTAATGGCTTATTCACATAGCCCAAGGTCTGTGTGCTTGCCAACAGAAACACTCACACACACACACACGTGTTAGGGTCACTCCCAGCCAAAAGGTTCTGGGTTCAAATGCTAATGTCCTTAGCCTACCTGTAGACATTGTTTAAAAAAGATGCCTAACCCCTATCTGCTCCTAAATTACCTGTATCTGAATTCACTGGAAGTCACTTTGGATGAAAGTGGCTTTGAAATGACTGAATTGTAGTAAATATACGGTCCAAATTCTACTACGCCATTGTACTTATTGTCCCGCTATAGTCCCTCAGAGCCCATGTTCCTCAGATAGGATGTGTTGTTAATGCCTTGCTACAAGGCAACATGAGCAGTGTTTCTTGAGTGCTTTGTGTTGGTGTGTTGGTGTGTTTGAGTTTCTTCTCTTTGGACTACCTCTCGTTACACGTACGTTCTGCTAGGGCAAAAGTGAATCTTTTTTTCTTGGAGTTGAGATCATGATTTTTTTTTTAACTTTATTTTATTGAAATGTTTATTTTCTCTTGATGCAGAGCATAACAGAAAATACAATAGGCTAACTGGTGTATGGAACCGCAACATTAACATTTCACAAAAAGTTACATATGCAGCAGTCCTTTTTTTGCCTTATTGTTGTTGTTAGCCTGAAGAGCTACACAAGATTTTACAATGGCTGCCAGCAATGAATATCAATCTACGGATCAAATGACGACTAACTTCAGCCAAATCTTACTGAGTGGAAGGAATGACGGATATTGATTTGAGCCAGAATACACCGAGAGGAAATCTTACAGCGGAGACGGCAGCAGGCAAATGTGCATCAGCGTGTTCAGAGTCCTGCCATTTAGCATCTCTTTCAAGTAATAAAGTATCGCTACATGGACGTTTGACAAATAGTTTTACGGCTATGTTTATAAATGCAGTATTACCATTACTAAACCACTATTGTTAGTTTACTGGTGCACTTTCAGTGTCTCATTCAATAAATAAAGTAGCAATGCTTGTATACATGCAGCATGGAAGTTTGCAAATAAATACAAGTTTATGGCGATTTTTATTTATGCAGTATTACCGTTACTAAACTACTATTTTCAGAGATTACTCGTGTAGTATTAGCAAAACCGAACAACAGCAGGCTCACAAAGATCACGGTCTGGCATTTATTCCGTGAAGACGAGGATTACAACGTCTGCAGCAGCTACAGAAGACAGTACAGACCAGTCCATGATACAAACCCACCGGCTCATGTGGAAGCGGGACCTGGCACAACCTCTGTTATCAACCGTTACAGACCATGGATAGATTATAATAATGTGGACAGGATTGAAGAAGGTCAGAAAATGTGTTTTAAAGCAC
The DNA here is from genome assembly GCA_900302345.1 of Melanonus zugmayeri. Classification (NCBI taxonomy): domain Eukaryota; kingdom Metazoa; phylum Chordata; class Actinopteri; order Gadiformes; family Melanonidae; genus Melanonus; species Melanonus zugmayeri. The sequence continues at coordinate 7,429 of OMKN01031869.1, read as the reverse complement.
AAGAGTTTCAACGGCATGTTGGACTTTCCTTTCTCTGGAGGCTTTCTTTATAATACGTGTGGTGATATGGCAGGCAACTAACTATGGCAAATAAAATTGTGTATTGATACAAAGCTTGTAGTTTTTTATTCATTACTTTATTATTGAAATGCAAATATGGACATGCATATACTTTTGTCATATGTTGGGCTCCATTACAGCTAACCACTGTTTTACAACGCTCAATAGTTACATGTGAAATGTGATGGCAGCCACTTTAGCAACTCGATATCCTGTACAACCAAGCACAGACCAATGAGACAGCATGATGTTATCCACATGGTCCACAGACCCAAGCACGGACCAATGAGACGGCATGATGTTATCCACATGGTCCACAGACCCAAGCACAGACCAATGAGACGGCATGATGTTATCCACATGGTCCACAGGTTGACAAATATAAAATACGAAACTCTAAACAAAAGTAGCCAAGCTTATATCTGTTGGACCTCTCGGAATGCTCTCAGTATTACCGTTACTAAACTAATTTTTTTTACTCATGTAGCATTAGCGAAACCGAACCACAGCAGGCTCTCTGGCATTTATACCATGAAGACGAAGATTCTGACCCCTGTGTTCTGACACCTTTCTGTGCTACAGTAGCTCTTCTTCGCTCCCCACGTGCATCAATGAACCTTGGGCGCCGGTGTACCGGTTTTCCTTCCTTGGACCACTTTTGTTAGGTACTAACACTGCATACTGGGAACACCCCACAAGACCTGCAATTTTTTTGGAGATGCTCTGACCCAGTTGTCTAGCATCACAATTTGGCTCCTGTCAAAGTCGCTCAGATCCTTACGCTTATCCTTACCCATATTTCCTGCTTCCAACACATCAAGAACTGACTGAACTCACCTAATATATCCCACCCCTTGACAGGTGCCATTGTAACAATGTTCCATGTTATTCAATTCACCTCGAATTGGAGCCAAGTTCCGCCGATAACGATAGTTTGTAAAATGTCCTATTGGCGCCGATTTTAATCGGTCAACCTCTAGTAGAGGTTCATTGTAGCCTTGCAGTCTTACCATAACATGGCCTACCAGTCAGGTAGTCCACAATCCAGGATTACCAGGGGAGCGTCCCCTTTGGTACAGGAACCAGGCAGGATGTCTTCCACAGCACACATTTCCAGACTCGCTGCCTTGCCTAGTCTGGAGTCTTTTCAGCTCTTTCCTCACCTGCTCCACTGTGAAGGCCAGTGTGCTGCATGTGACAGGTCCTGTAGTGTTGTTGGGCAGAGCTGGTGGGGTGGGGGGTTGAGGGGGGCAGATGGTCAAAGAGCTGGAGGAGGGGTGAACAGGGCCCACGCCGTTGAGTGGCTTATACAGGGGCAGGAGGTGGATCACAACACACTGCTCTCACGACACTCCCTCTGGCTCCTCGCCAGGGTCGCTTTCTCGTCCATCTCGTTAGCCAGCAACCTTTTCTTCACCCGTTGTTTCACTCCTGCCCTGCATCCCCTGTGCATCCTCCTCCTCCACAATTCCTCTGGGATTTCAGGTCTCTCCCTCGCCCACGCGCTCGGTCGAAGCGACAACAACAGATCTCTATTGTGAACAATGGCTCCATTGACGCCGTATTGTTGTGCAAGGACGGAGATACAGTTTACACGACGAAGAAAACGGTGAACATTTTCCACAACATCTTGGGACAAAATAACTACGCTAGCTACAACACAACTAAGCTATAAATAAGAATCGTTTACATTTTAGGGTAGGAAAAGATGAAAAGCAACTGTTGCTGGCTGCCATTCGTACAGCGCCAGAAGTGAATAATCATCAGCATCATCAGCTTGCTATAATCTGAATAACGGTTCCATGGATTCACAGTGCTAGCCTCTGTATTCCAGGCTCCATTCGAGAAAGATCCTGTTTTGAAGAGTAGTTAGTACTCATGCGGGTTCCTGAATGGCCACCGTAGTCACCGTACAAACCTTGCTAAGTGCTAAGAAAACACAGCAGTGCTGAGTGTGACAGTTACTAGTGTTGCATTTTGGTGTTATATTTCTTATAAGTGTGACTGCATAGCACTACAGTCTCACTGGTGCAAAAAAAGAATACAGTTAGTACTTTTTTCCAGACAAATTGGGGTTAAACTTTTTTGAGTTGGATAAGCTGTGAGACTGAAGACCAATGTGTTTGTGCTGATGAGTGTGTTGCCACCCCCAGCATGGTGTTCCTGTGGGCCACAGGGGATTGGACAATGAGGGGTTCTAGAATATTCTGTCCTGCTTTGACTTCCTGTTTTGTGTTGTCCTGCACTGGGGAAGAAGGAGATGAATTAGCTAGGCTAATGATTACCAGGATGGTTATCAGTTTAAAAGCACTGAACATGGTGTCATAAATTGACCAAATAACATGTCATTGCTTGTTTGGTAGCTATTGTAGTCACTCTAGGCTAATAAATGAGTCACTCAACTGGGTGAGGAAGTTTTTGACGCGCAATAAAGTTCATTATCTTACTGGGCTATATTATGGGTGGAAAGTTACCTTGACGTTTGTCCGAAATGACGCTTGATGTAGGTTATTGTCTAGTACCTGTGAAATTGTCTGTTTGTTCCCTGTGCATATTTAGCAGTTTAAAAACCATGTGACCTCGTGTCACCCAAACATCCTCTGAATACGCATGCCCTCACATTTGTAGACGTATTCCATTGTAGTGCCACCCACTGATTACAATAACACACACCTGTGCACCACCATTTTTTTCATTTGTTTATTCATTGCATTTGTGTCTATTGCATTTGTCTGTTGTCTAACACTCTCTCTTGCTCCCCTTTTTATTTTGACTTGATTTGGGGACTGCCATGGGTAGCATTTTAAACGTGAAACACTCAATTTCACATGTGCGTAAGTGTGTATATATATATATATATATATATATATATATCGTTTTTTGTTTTTTGGAGAAAAAATGCAATATCATTTTATTATTATGCATCTTATTTATTTTTCATTTATATGGTATAATACATTCATAGGTTATGTGAGACAATTACTTTTTATTTTTATTTTACTGAGCTTCAGCAGCATATCTCAGAGGGACTCCCTGGTGAGTGGCACACAGCTGGTCTATTCTTGGAGATGGAGGTGGAATTTGAGGGAAACCCGGTGGTAAGGTGACAGCAAGAATTGGTTTCTGCATTAAGTTGCAACTAGAAAATATTATTTCAAAATATATTACCAACAAAAAAACCACAAAAATGTGTTGGACATCAAAAACATTTCGTGGAACCCCTCGCAGTACCTCCACGGACCCCCGGTTGAAGACCACTGCACTAGAGAATGAATGACAGCAGAAGGCAGCCAAGTTCATTTGAAGTGTGCATGGTCTAATACAACACTTCTTTTAATTAATTAAATCAATTGGAAGGTGTGTGTGTGTTGGCTTCATGGCTTGCATACAAATATGCCCAGTTATGCCATGCTGAATTCAGACATGTTCTGAATGACATTTATCTTGACAAGACATGGCAATCATTTAATCATCGACACACTCACAATATTGGAAGAACAAATAGCAAATGATGTATGCTTAGCACTAGTATTCATAGTGTACATGGTAACACCACCAGTATTATGTTAATTGGATTACACATTTCTTAATCCCACCAGGCACTGTTCTCAGGTATGGCCGTTTGTGTGTGCATGAGTTGTATCTGCACGATTAGAGATGAAGTAGGAGATTTAAATACAGATTTGTGTCGGGTAACGATCCATCTAGACCTGTCTGCTTCTACCGATGGCCTAGCGATGGTGTCTTTGCCCTCAACGTAACTTTGCCAGTAGTAGTAAGCAGTAAGAGTATATTGCCGTGCACATAGATTTCTCCCTTTGATACATTAAGGGAATCGCAGGGAAAGGGAAATGTTATTTTTAAAAAGTAAAGGGAACGTTTTAACTGAAGGAAAGGAAACTAATGAAGATAATGAAGGAGGCTATAATTCCCCTCAGACAATAATGTCAACTGTAACTGGCTAGACAACATTTCTGTTTGCTTCATATACGTTATGTGCTTTAATGAAATAGGCCTATAACTCATTGTATTGAACCATATGGTAATGCAAACGTAGACCTAAAATAAAAATGCTCAGACCTTTATTTGATATACATTGTTTTGTATTTTTTTTGTTGTAATAAATACATGATACACATTTTCGTCTCATTCAATTCATGGCAGAAACTGTGAAATGTAATACATGCTTAATAAGTTAATATTAATAAGGAATATATAATTAACTTCAAAGCGCATACACTCTTCCCCGTATTACAAGCAAACCCTGTCATATAGCCGCTTCATAATACATAATCTATTGTAGAAACACAGACCAGCAGCTGGTGTCTTTTTCTAAACTTTATTTATTGTATTTACCTCAGAGAAACCTCTTTAAAAGACTTTAAAAGACTGAGTGTTCAGTGCATTTGCCAGCCACTAAATTTGACCATTTTGTCAGCTTCACGATGAAGTAGTTGTTTTCTTTGAACCTCTGCTTAGGAATAACTACTACCATGTACACAGACACACACCCACTTAACGTCTTCCCATGGTTTTTCTTTTTCTGTCTTTTTCTCTTTTTTTTCTGCAAAAGGCTGTCCCACTTTTCTCTCCCGCACATCTCTCGCATCTCATCCGGTAATTTCCGCACTCCAACTAATTGGATGTGAGGCTCTGCAAAAAAAATATTTTGACGCCTTCGTCTTGTTTCTCCCAAGCTGGAGCGAGGGAAGAAAACGAGTGGAGGGGCAGAGTGCGGGGGCAAAGGGGAAAATGGAGGGAGATGGATGGAGCAGAAAGAGAAGGCAGGAGGTAAGGTTGGAGAAGGAGGGGGGGGTTGGATGTTCGATGTGCGTCGGTGTATACAGCTAGCAGCGTCTTGTTAGCCAGGGCATAAACTCGAGCCTTGAACGAGGTGATTTTTATTGGCCCCTGGGGGGGAGCAAAGTCTGCAAAGCCCAGGAAGGAGGATTAAGGTGAACAAAGTGAATGAAACAAGTGAACTTTGGGGGCAAGGCTGGGTGAGCAAAAGTTGTGCCTAAATCCTTAATGAAAAGCGGTTGAAAGGAGTGCCACCGGAGTTGGCATGTCATTGATTAGAGTTGGCATGACAACATTTGCCAGAACAATCTTTGTTCCTATTTGAGAGAGAGAGAGAGAGAGGAAACTAGGACAAGTCCGTAAAGACCATTGTGCTCCTTTTCTTCTCTCTTTCCCCAGCGAGTCTCCAGTGGATTACAGAACTGCTGTCTCACGGCGTCCCCCCATCCTCTCTCTCTCACTGGACGGATGGATGGCGGGGGGGTGCTGGATAGTGTAGCGCTAGGGTGTTGGACTCCCAGCTGAAAGGTTCTGGGTGTGCTGTGTATGTCTGCAGCCTACACAAGCCTACCTGTATAGGTGTCCTTGAGCAAGATGCCTAACCCCTACCTGCACCTTAATGACATGTTAGTCACTTTGGAAACATGCCTGTTAAACGCTTAATGGTAAATGGTGTGTCGTGATCCAGGCGGTAGTCTTTATTATGAGCACACAGCTTTAGGAGGACCAAAAGGGACTTAAAAATAAAATGAATGAGTAAATGTCAAGTATGTTAATAAATCAAATCAAATGTATTTATTTATGTATTGCCCTATTATTATTGTACTGTTCATTTTATTTTTTTGCTGAAAGGGAATCACGTAAGCTAACAATGGCGAATGTCGTGAATCGCAAATGTCAAGAATGGGTCATTGTATCATTGTATAGGCCGCAGGGTTCAAAGCGCGTGAAAAAAGTCGCAGCTTTTTAAAAAAAAATTTATGAACCGTTCGGTTTGCATGCGTATTGAACCGAGAGCCCCGTACTGAACGGTTCGATACGAATACGTGTACCGTTACACCCCTAATAAACACCCATATACCTGTATATATACTGTATATGCATTCATCTCAACCCATAATGTTTCTGCACTTGGAGGAAAATAAAATTATTTTAGATTGAAATATAAATACCCCTAACGTAAGTGTGACATTCCCCGTTCTTGACAATCGCCATTGTTTGCTTTTGCGATTTCCCTTTGGGCAAAGAAATACAGAAATTGTACATGTATAATAATCATATTGAAATACATTAACAGGACAATAAATAAATAAACCACTAAACATGAAAATAAATTGTATTTACTTTTGACATTAACTCCGTTGGTTGCCTATTTATGAACCTATTTTACACATTTATAATATGAATTTATATTTGATACATTTATTAATTTATTCTTAATTATGTCCCTTTTGGTCCTCCATAGCAGCTGGTCAGGTCTCACAATCAGAGAAGTGAGGTCTTAACGTGATGCCAGGCGACAGGCGTGTTGAAAGAAGAGCGGGGCCTTTCCTCAATAGCTGCTCAGCGTATTGCCGCGATGAGTCAAGCGATGAGTGCGTTTGCTGAGAAACCGCACTGCTCTAGGGTCAGAGCAGGGACCTGGGGAGGGGCGGGGGGTGGGGGTGATGGTGATTCAAGGTACAGTAAAGCTACTGTGTTGGTGTGGTGGTGTTTATCGTCTTACAAACCGCTCTAGGCTGACGTAGGGACGTCGGTACACTACGGTGAACATCGGCTGAACAGTGCAAGCCGTATATACTTCACTGTGGATTCTTAAAGAATCCTTTTCAACATAAGGTTAACATTAGAAGTCAATAAAGTACTATGTAAAGTACTGTGTGTGTATCTGCACCCCCACACACACACACTCCCCATACATGCATAACTATGCCTTGACTGCTCATTGGTGCTTGTTCATTTGAATCCTGACGCGCACCTCAAAGCCCCTCACTGTTTATGTTCTCATGAGCTGTGGGCTCTCTCTCTCTCTCTCTCTCTCTCTCTCTCTCTCTCTCTCTCTCTCTCTCTCTGGCAGGCACATTCCTAAGGCAGCACAAATATGTTGAGTATGGTGTTGTTTGGTTCTTTTTCTCTGTGTTTACTGGTGCCCATCCTCCAGGTACAGCAATGGAGGATGTTTTTTAAGAGGCAGTGGAATCCCATTAGAAACACACACACTTGTGTTTTTTCTGTCTTAACCTTTCTTCTGCACTTCTCCCGTATTTGCTTGGAAGCTCTTGGATGACCCGTGTCCTTTTATACCAAGTCTAACGCATACCACACACACACACACACACACACAATCAAGTCCAATTCTTAGTCGGCCTTCTCTGCTATATCCGGATGGACACAAGCAAGAGTCAATTTATGTGTCTGTCAGTGATCAGCATTTTAATGGATGGGAAATGGTTGCTTTGGGAAGGCTGTGGCTATTGACCATGAAAGGAAAACTAGGCAGTCTAGAGGGCCTCCATAAAGGTTCTCAGACCAGTTTGAAGGACCTCCGCCCTGGTTTGACTCCGTTATC
>OMKN01031867.1:0-12522 GCA_900302345.1 Melanonus zugmayeri | reverse complement strand
TGTTACATGTGCAAATGTATTCAATCTCTTCAATTTAATTTATTTCTGATCGCACAAACACGTTGTTCGCACGAACCATTGTAACTAGAGATGCAAGAAATACCAAAAAACTTTAATCAAATATACGGTCCAAATGAGTACTCATTTTGTAGGCGTTTTTTTGTAGTCCGCAATAGTTTCCACCAATGTACACACATCTAAAGTCAGTTTAACCTGTATTTTATACAGTCTATGCACATTAGACCCACACCTGGAGCTCCACCGGCCACGCCGTTTTTTACCTGCGTTTTACTGTTAGCGGCAGGTAACACACACTTCTAAACAGCGTTTTAATGTTATAGCCACATTTTGAAACATGAGACTGTTACTGTTTTATCAGCTTCACACATCCAACATGTTCCCCACTCGTGCATATTGCGTGATCTCTGTGTAAAAGGGGCTAGAGTGACAGAAGACAGACAGAGAGAGAGAGAATGGGACAATTTGTTGCATACTATGGATTTTATTGTTAAAAAAACCAACACAAAATGTTCTTGTTTCTGGCAATAGAAAAAAATAGATCTCACAAAAAACAAGTCCAGAACAACAGAGAGACCAGGTAGTGAGGGGAAATGATCGTGTCGGTATTTATGAATTAACGTGCCAATACATAGTATGCATAAATACATGTAATGCGTTTAAAAACAGGCACATTACTAAGGTTGGGTGATTTTCCGGTAGAACGGTTGTATAACATTATGACGGTGTCCATATCAATACCATCTCAAAATATGTCTTGTTTGTTCATTTTTTTCACACTTATTTGAATTTCTCTAACTGCCACTGATCTGGGGTCGTGTTTAATGTCCGCTGCTGTCATTTGAGAATTTGATCTGACGTCCACCAATCAGTGGGATGTGCTTGAGCACGAGGCACAAGCCTATGATAGTGAAGGTGCTAAAATGGCAGGTAGCGCCATCACCGCAGACAACTAAAATCTGATTGCGGTAGAATAAGATTAAGGTTGGAAAACTTGCTTTATTCCCCCCGTTGGAGAATAAAAGCAGAATTAATTAATGAATTTAATTCAATTTGTTGACTTTAAATCCTCAATTGAATACCAGATCGAATTCTCAGTTTTCTTTTCCCCCAAATGAGCCCGACCTTTATGGCTGCATGATATGTACACAAAGCTTAGGCAACATGAATATTGTTGAGAGCCAGGTATAAAGTGATTTGCAGACTATTGCTTCCACCCTGTGGCAGAAGAGTGTAGCAGCTCATGGCACTTTGGAAACAAGACGTTCTAAGATGCGCTCTTGCTTAATTATACAAGTTGCTTTTTTTTGGACAGTTGAACCGTAAACTGCAATGTTTTGGGGAGAGGTTTTAACGGTTTCAAAAATTGGATATCGCCCAACACCACACATTACCATATTGAAAAAAGTATACCTTATGACATTGTTTGGCAAGCTTTAAAAGGCAAGAGACAAAAATAGGATCAGGTAATGCAGGCATTGTTAAAAACACTTAAAATATAAAAGCAATCAATTACCAAAACTTTAGTTAATCTTTAAATTACACCCTCACCTTTGCTTTAGCTCCTCAAACTTCTTTTTGAGCAGAGAGTGATCGCCCTCCAGCTATAAAGAAAGAGACAGTAATACAAAATGTGGAGGTAAACCATGTTATGTTGCGTCATTCTTTCATGACGCATCATTCTTTCATTCATTCTTTTTCTATTCCATTTAAAATGTGGAAGTACAAGCATGTTTTGTTATGTCATGATTTAAAATGGTTATGGTTATACTGATCTTGTCATTGAGGCGCTGTACCTGCATGAGGTCACTCTTCTTCTGCTGGTTGTTCTCCAGTTGCTGGCTCAGCCTGTGGTTCTCCTCTTGCAAGGCATCCAGAGAGGTGGACTTGATGGATGCTGAGTCTTTAAGGTCCTCACTAGACACAGACATCCGTCACACAAAGAAACATCATATGGACAATGTATATGTGAAGAGAAAACGGATAATAGGCCACAAAAAATAGTTAACACTGGACCTCGTACAGGAACCACTCGTATGCACAGATTTGTGCCGAAATCACTCAAACAAACACTTCAAGAACACTTCTTGTAACAAACTCCTTTTATTTAGAATTTTCTCTTAGGTACGCGCAAAATCTGAGTGGTCTAGACTTGTCGTACGGGTCACGTACTGTTGGCCAAAGCAAAATAAATAACGTTGTTTGGCCAAACGTTTTGCAGTGGGATTTCACAGTCAGATTAATAGAATTGTATTAGGCTATATTCATTATACGAAAATAATCGTAATCAAAATGGTATTAATAAGAATAAGTGTATTATTATTATTATTATTGCAGAGGCTCTAGACTGATTACTAAGATTTGTAATGGCTTAGCGGGCGTGGTGCAGCTCTTGGCTGTTTGACTGATATTTCAATGATACGTGGCTGTAGATATGTGTCTAGGTTTATCTGAGGTGTGTGTTTCCTAATGTGAGTGTGGCTTGATTTATGGACGCAGGTATGCAAAGCTTCATCACTGTAAACTCAAACTACCAGTCCTTCAGGGCGCTGTGCTCTGTGTGCTTGCCTAAACTGCCTTGCCTTATAAGCCTACTCTTCAGAACAACTTTAAAGTCCCTGGTCACCCAAATCCATGCAGAGAAATGTGTTCATAAGTTCAAAGTTGATGTTATAATTAGTCATCCATCGAAGTTTGATAAAGAAAGAAATTTGTATTTACTATGATAAAATACAGTTTACTGCTCCATTTGCTCATCAGAGATTTGTCCAACTGCTGGGCATGTCCTAGTGGTTTTAAAATATAATTTCATTACATAACATTTTACAAGCACACGCACAAAGTGGGTCACCTCTTAGCGGCATCGACAAAGCTGTTCTGAATGTGTCAGAACAACCAGGAAGGAGACATTGAACATTTATTAAATTTAATTTCAACACCGGTAAAGCCGTCACTCATAGCACTAATTATGGGTTTGCTACTTTTATGTATCAGGGCACACATAATAACAAAACTAGTGAAGATAAGACTACCCAATCTTATCTTCACTAGTTTATTTACTACCCTTTACTGCCCTAGTACATAAAAGTAGCAGACCCATTACCACTTAATTACCACACCTGTGCTTATCCTACAACGATACCTCTGTAGAAAGGGTCTATCAAGCCAGCCGGTTAATTTTCAATGTTAAGGGGGACCGGGACAAATAGGCTAATGTTTGTGATTGGTCAGGCTTATGCTTAGTGCCATTGGTCAATTAGGTGTGAGGTCACTCCTAATTGTAGATATCCCGCCTTAATAACATCCAGTTACGGATATAGGCTTTTTTATATGCGTGTATCTGCAGACTGACTGGAAAACATTTGTTATCACTGTGACTATGCACACTGGATGCCAGTAACACTAAAACAAACCTAAATTGAGGTAAATGACAGATTTGGGGGACCAGGGCCATGACATGATGTTTTTGGTTTGCAGTAATAATATCAACATCTCAAACCATTTTTTTTCAGACTTGAAAAAAGACGTGACAGCATTTTTTATATTTAAATGTTTCCCACTCGTTTAGGTGCTCTAATGACACTACTGACGCTAAATATTATGTTTCCTTTTAGTGATTTCCAAAAGGAGGACTTCAAGCGCCACATTCTAATATTTTTTTTTTCTTGGGATTAGTGTGTGTCTTTTTTATGAATGCCTCCTTTTATAGCGTCAATTATGCCAATTCACAACTCACATGAACGCGCGCACTCATATAAAGTACGAACAGGTGGAACTCATGTTTACGCATAATTTAGGACAAATTCCTGGCTGAATCTGACGTGGCACACTCGTATGAGTTATACCTACGCAAAAAATAGGTGGAAAAATATGCCCAATGACTTACATTTCCTGGGACAGAGTCTTGATTCTCTGAGCATCTGAGCCAAGCTTGTCCCTCGATACGTTCAGATCTTCTTGATACTTGGTATTCTGTTGCTTCAAAACGTCCAGCTAAACCAGTCAAAGCATAACCACATTTAAAACGAAAAGACACAACAAACAGCAAAAGACGGAATAACCCTTAGATGTTTGTTATCTTTTTTTTATCAAACTGCAGACAAACACCAGAAGAACATACTTGGTCAAGACGGCTTACAACAATAACAAATCAATCCAATTGATTTGATATTGTTTCTCAATCTAATCCAAATTAGATTGAGAAACAAGAGTGAGAATACAAGAGTTGACATTAATGGGTATCACTGCTACCTGTGACTCCATCTCCTTCTTGGACACCTGGAGCTCCTCCAGCGCCACCTTGGCCTGGGTCGTCTCCTGTTGCAGAGCACTCTTCTCATTCATCAGTCGCTCCAAGGACTCCACAGACTTACCAGAGGCCTCTGCAGCCTAGAGCATGTCCAGGGGGGTGGGAGAGAAACATTCACTAAAAACCTCACTGTAAACTTGACAGAAAAGGGGTTTGATTCTCGACTCTAAAAACAGTGTAGGGCAAAAATGAAAAGATTTGGTGTCCATTTGATGATCACCACATCTACTGACCATAACCCCTATAAATCGGATTGTGAATTAAATGGCATGCTTTGTGCATTTCCTACGCTAATTTTTGTGACATGTGACATAATACGTTCAATTATTTCTTATCCCAATTGTCAGAACTGGAAAAGAATAGAGATCGATAGATAGAAAGATTGAAAAATACTAGTCACCTTTGGTCTCATAAATGTCAGAAATTGAGGACTTTTTCTCATTCCAAAAGTACCTCTCGTCCAAATAATTTATGTTTAATCAGGTTTTCAAAGTTTGTTATGTTTTTAAGATTCTATTTTTAGATTGAGTTAACTGATGCCGATAATTGTGAGCAATTGCCGTTTTTTTTGATAGATGCGGATTCTAGATCTGGTTATGAGCCAACAGGTGCCAGCATGTTACTGTCCATAACATGCTGGGAACTAAAGGTTAGCCGGCAGTGGTTAACACAAAGATGAGAAGATGGTAGTGAGAAAGGAGAGTGGAAGGAAGAGGAAGAGGCATGCATGTAATTAAGAGGGTGAAATATTCCCAGCCGTTCTAACGCGAGTGGGGGTCTAAGGCCGTGTTAGTGACTTAGTACTACGCATGGGGGGGGGGAGGAATACCTCAAGCTGCTTAGATAGAGCAAGTTTGAGTTGGGCGTCAAGCACTGCGACTTGGTTGGTGGCTTCGTCCCTCTGTGTTTGCAGGGCATCCCTCTGAGCTCTCAGCTTGGCCATATCGGTGGTTATTCCCTTCCTCGCCAAGTCAGACGCCGATGCCTCCTCAGCGATACTCTTGCACCGTTTTTCTAAGAGCTCTTTCTCGTTTTGTAGGACCTTGGTACTAGCCTCTAGCTGTTCCCTGGCTGCTTTTAGCTGCTCTGCCTGCTCCAGGAGTCTGGAGTGTTCTGCGTTGCTACTCTCCTGGCTAACGCAGAGCGAAGATACGTCTTGCTGAAGGTTGCATTGGGCGGCTAAAAGACTTTCTTTCTCCGAAGACAGAGAGCTGGTCTTTTTTTGGAGTTCCTCAACTTTAGAAGATAGGTCTTCTTTATCTTTTGCCAAATGACTATTCTCTTGTTCCACCAGCTTCAGCTGAGAGCTCAAGTCCTCTGCTTCCAGGGTCAAGGTTTTCTTTTCCTTGTCGGCGCTTTCTAGGCAGGTAGACATCCTTGCATTTTCCTGTGTCAGCAAGGACATCTTTGTCTGAAGGTCCTCAATCTGTCTAGAGATGCCATCATTGCTGGAAGTGGCTCTATTACGCTCTTCCGTCACAGCCTCAACCCGAGTCTCCAGAAGTCCCTTGGCCTCTGACACTGATTGTACCTGACCCTTCAGCTCTTGGATTTTCTGAAGCAAACCCTCTCTCTCTTTCTGCAACAACTGTGTATTCTTCTCATTTTTCTCCGTTAACTCCTCTTTCTCCTTAAGCAGCTCCTCTTTCTCAGAGCTCACGTTTCTTTGGGCTGCTAGCATGTCCTCCTTTTCCTGCAGGAGCTGGAGCCTTTCGGAATCAGTCACCTGACTGCTCATCTTGAACTCCTCCAGCATCTTGGCCAAGCTCTGTTTGGAAGCTTCAAGCTCGTTCTTTTCCCGCGTCAATTTCTCCAGATCCTTCTTGGTGGCACCAAGACTATTCTGGAGCGCCACATTCACTGCTTCCAGGCGGTCCTTGTCCGATGTGGCAGCACTGATTTGATTGGACATCTCATCCTTTTCTTTCGTCAGTGTTTCGGTCATGGCTTGCAGCTGGCTGTTTTTCATTGTCAGATCTTCTTTCTCCAAGCTCAAGGACTGAAGTTTTGCCAGCAATTCTGAGTTTTTAAGATCAAGAGATTTTTTGGAGTTTCTGGCAGAGTCTCTCTCCGAAACTAGGTTGTCCCTCTCGGAGGTCAACTTTGACGAGGTTTCCCCGAGCTCCTCCTGCAGTTTGCTCCTCTCTTTGCAGATGCCGTCATAGTCCTCTAAAAGTTGTTTATTCTTTGACTCCAGTTGCTGAAGGTCCTGCTGATGCTTCAGCAGTGTCTCCTGGTGGTCCGAGCTCTCCCTTCGAAGGTCCTCAATCTGGGTCTCGTATGCGCCGTTGGTCTGCTTCAGGGTTTTGTTTTCTGTCTGCATTTCCTGAAGATCAATATGAACCTTCTTCAACTCCTGATATAAGTTGTCCTTCAGCATTTTGTTCCTGATTGAAACATCCTGGTGGCTGACCTCAAGTGCCGCCAGCTTGGCCTGTACCTCTGAAACATGCTTTTCTATTTCCTCCTTCTGAACCTTACACTCCTCACCCTCCTTACAAGCCTGCTCCAGAGCTACACTCTGCTTCTCCACTTTTTGGGACAACTGTTCAACGTCCTGGCGGGAGGAATGAACGTCAGCAGAAAGTCGCTGGGGAGACAGAGGGAGGGGTATGTATACATACAGGAAAAGACAAGATGAATCCCAAACCATAAACCAAGCAGATACAAGCCACAAAATAACAATAATAATAATAATAACAATAACAATAATAATAAATAATAATAATAGTATGCAAATGAAAGCTGAAGCTGCTGAAGCATAAAACCAGAGAAAGAGACCAGCCCAACCTTCCCCCAGCAACAACCACCTCACAACAAAATTCAACGTTTCACTTTAGATTAACATTTTCACTGAAGAGAATAAGGCCGATAAATATATAATGGACTAGAGCGGTGTGAATAGATTCTGGTATGTGCATTTAATGTACAACACATGCAGCTGAGTGAATTATGTCTAAACCATCTACTTTGGAGACTGCTTGTTCCACATGTCTAGCTGGAGCGGAAGGGAAATGGCACAACTGGAAATGTTATTCCAAAAATGACTGGAATGCACTGGAACACAGAAATGCATATTTTGTTTAAATAAGATGATGCACAAGTGTGAATGATCATTGGGTTTTTGTTACTGAACTTGTTAAATGATTTGATTCAAGTTAAAACCTGTGCATCAACTATATTTATGTTAAGCAGCGAAGAAGGCAGATGTCATCTAATGAAAGGAACCCTTCCGGTGTCATACAATGCTTTTGCTTAACTGAATGGGACACAATTTATGTTTAATCTTTTGAAAGATTTCAAATGCAGAAAATGATTGCACATTAGTTACAAAAATATATTTTCCTTTTCATGTTTGTTTCACCTTTAAATTTTTCCAAAGCAATCTGAAGAGGGCAACAAGACGTACATCAGCAGTGCTCACCTCAGACTGCTCCTTGTATTGCTGGAGCTCAAAGACCACCTTTTCCAGCTCCTGGGCTGTGCTCCTGGATGAGCTGAGCTCCCCCCGCAGGGCCTCCAGCTCCTTCATGTGGAGCTCGGAAGCCTGCGAGGAGGCCTTCTTCTGGGACGCCTTCAGCTCCTCCACCAGAGCCTCACCTTGTTGGACAGTCTTCTCCTACATGGCAGCAGAAGGAAAAAACCCAAGTGAAAAACTGTACAAACTGAAACTTAAACCAGGAAGTGTTTGTTTGGAGCACGAATGTGATTGGAGGACGTTTAACGGAACATTTGAGAAGCTTCTGTGAAGAAGCTTTTGTGTGAAGAAACGTAAAAAAAAAGGTTATTCTGCCATTATTAGAAGCTAACCCATACATCTTCGTTTCTGATCACTGCAAACTATCTGAAAAGTGACAAAGTGTTCTGGCTTCAGGTATGTACAATAGTGCGCTGCATAATACTGACGCCGATGGTCAACTCACCAAGTGGACGATCTTCTCCTGGAGGCTGGTTGTTTGAGACTTGTAAGTGTCCTTGGTTTCCGCCAGCTGCTGTTCTCTTCTGGAGAGTTCCTGCTCCTGTTTTTCAGTTAGGTGTGCTACCCGCTCCTTCACCTCTGCCAGCTGGTTCTGTAACTCCTCAAGCCTCCTGAATACACAGATGATGAACAGGGAACCGACAGAGATGAACGATAAAAGTCAGTTAGTCACCCAGTTCATCAGTCAGAAACATGAATGTCTCCTTCTCTGATATGCAGTAAAACAGCAGTTTAAGCTGCAGCTGTCATCTGTCCTATGAAAGGGAGGAGGGGGGGATATCACCTCTCATCCACTGGGTGATGCATGGCAGGCTAGTATATGGCAGAACACTCACCACACACTGGCTCTCACAATGGAGGGAAGTAAAAAAAAAAAGTCCTACAAGGCAGCCTCATCCTGATGCTTTGATCCCTCAACTATCCGTGTTATAGTAATGTTGCCCGAACCTTTGCTTCTGTGTGAGGTCTTGGTTCATCTTGGTGAGCTGTTCAGAGCTGTCACCAGATGACTTCATCATGTCTGAGATGTCCCCTTCCAGCTTGGCCTTGTCCTTCGTCAGCTGCTCCACTTTCTCCTCTCCGCTCGTCAGCTTCCTCTCCAGTCCTGAGGACAGATGGGGACAAACCAAGTCGGACACAATGGGAATATCTACCCAACATCAGACTCATTTTGACAACATCACAATATTATGACAACCCTAATCACAAACCATACCTAGACTACCGTCAAATAGAGCCCAGATCAAGCTGTAAGAACTTGGATGTGGTCATTGGGTTTCAGGGAAGGGTTTTAACTGAAATTGCAAAGGGAACTTCCCTTTGTAGGATACTGATACTCATTGCCTTGGTTTCAATGTATTGCAATACTGTCGTGTTTGATAGGACGACATAACAAGATGGAAAAAGAACTGCAACTCATGCTCACCTGTAAGTTGACTTCTAAGAGTCTCAGATTCATTGGTAAGCGATGTGCACTGATCTTCTTTTTTGCAAAGTTTGTCATGCATTTCTGAAAAAATAAATAAAAATCAATTCATCCACAACTATAAAACTAGTCTACAGATAATTAAGTAATATTTTACATGTAATCAGGCAATGGCTGACAAATATAGCAAATATGTTACCTTGCAAACTTTTTGATGATCTTGTCTGTTCCTCTGCATTTTCAGCCAATTTTTGTTTCTACAGAAAAACAAAAATCATATATAATGTAAATAACCCGCCCATTACTAATTCGTTGATATCAAGCAGGTTTATGTTAATATGTTCGTTTATAATATTAAATATGGCCCTGAACATTTATTTTCTTATAATTTATGCTTAATGTTAACGTTTTCATTTAAAAATGGCAGTCATTCAAATTCGTAGCTGTGTATTTTGATGACAGACATGTGCAGGAGAAAGACACCTTAAGGAGGTGATCATCTAGAGAGATGGTGTTTTTACTACAACCGATAATTAAGTGAAACAAAAACACAGACACAGTCTGGACAGACTGACCAGACTCTTAAGCTCCTCTCCCTGGGTCTCCTTGTCCTGTTGTACTGTCGCCATGCTCTGCTGTAAGGTGACTAGCTCCTGCTGTCTGCTCTCCAACACCGACTTCAACTCTCCGACCTGCAACAGAGGTCAGGAGTGGATTAGATTTTTCTAGCACCAGGGCCTCTCAAAGCACTTAGAATGTATGCTCCATGTTCACCCATGCACTCACACATTCATGACAACCAGCAGTTAGGGGAAGGTGCCTTATTATTATTATCATTTTCTTTTTTTTAAATGGTCAAAATGGTAATGGATTTAAAAACTGAATAACCACCCAGCCACACAAAGATATGGCACTTAAATATAATCACGACATCAAATCACAACATCAAATCACAAGACGCATGCCTTTTATACCCCAGGCCATGTGCAAACAACTTTTCTTCTTATGGGTTGTTTTTTGGAAAACACAGGAGTGGTCATCCAATGGAAGACGACTGATAATAACCATCATCATTGAGGAGAAGAGCATGGTGACCTACCGTGTCAGCCTGAGAGCTGGCCTGGCTCTGGGCCTCCTCAAGCAGCTTCCTCAGGGTCTGAAGCTCCTGGTTCCCCTCGGCCTCACTGGAGCGCAGAGCTTCCAGGGCTGTGGTCTGCTTCTCCTCCAGCTCCTTGACCGCCAGCTCGGCAGTGTGCAGCTTACCCAGAACGTCCTCCATCTCCACCAGGTGCTGCTCCTCGGCCCTCTCCACCTTGGAGTGCACCGCCTCCTCCAGCCTCTCCTTCTCCTCTGTCAAACCCAACAGCTGGGACTTCAGCTCCTCCCGCTCCTGGAACCAGACCGTGGTGTGGGCCTCGTGTCTGGCTGTGGCCTCCTCCAGGGCTGCCTTGTGCTCCACCTTCAGCCTCTCCAGCGTGGTCTTGGTGGCCACCAGCTCCTCCGTCTGGGCCCCGGCGCCCTTGCTGAGGGACGATTTAAGTTCCTCCATGGCTTGCTGGTGGGAGGCGAGGGCCGACTCTAGCTTGGAGCGCCACAGCTCCACCACATCTGCGCTCTCCTTCTCCGCCTGGCCCAGGCGGTCCTGCAGCTGTTGCTTGTCCGCCGTGAGCCTGATGGAGGCAGCCTGGACCTGGGCCATGGCCTCGGCGTGAGCCCTCTCCACAACATCCAGCTTCTCCTTGTGGTTCAGCGTCTCCTCCTGCTGCTGGGCCTCCTGGGCACTGAGCTGGGTCCTCAGGGAGCTGATCTCCTCCAGCAGAGGGGAGGGCACGGGGTCGTCCGGGCCCTGCTGGCTCTCCAGACGCAGCCGGAGATCGGCTACCTCCCTGCTCCTCAGCGACAGGTCTCGCTCCAGATCCATGATGCGAGACTTCTCAGACACTGTAGCGACCTACATGAGGACACATCTAACTGTCAAGGTGGTGAAACGGTAGTGGAGACGCGTATTCTGTTTGTATGTTTCAAACAGTGTATAAGTGTATAAATGTAAAGAGTTGTACAAAATAATGATCACTCTAGGAACCATTAGGACATCAAGTATTCTAAAAAATGTATTTAATATATAATACAGCACTATCTTAGAGCAGCATTTTTCCCAGCATGGTAAATTAAAGAATATATTGGCCTCTTGTGGCCACAAAAGGTATGGCCTTAATGACTGAAATGATGATTGAAATGCATAGAAAGTATTTTGGCCAAGTATCTGATGAGGTAAATACTTATGTAGCAATCACGCAGTGGGGCCTCTTCTACTGCTCCTGTTATTTATGAGACAAATACACCTTTTCAATATGTATCCCACAGAGAAGACATTTTTATATAGAAATCTCATTGTTCTCACCGTTTTTAATAGTATACTATATACTTTTACACAAATATATTTGGAACCTATAAACAGAGTGGAATTTAATAATCAAACTGGATTTGTAATGCATCATGAATAAATACTGATATACTGATTGATGGTCGCCCAGGAGAGGGTGGCTTGGTAGCTGAGTGCAGGAGGTGAGTTTAACTGTCCTGTGTTAGGCTCATAAACAAAACAGGAGAGGGTGGGAGGGTGGTTCACCAGGGAACACAAGTTGCCGGGGGAAACAGGACTGATACCTGCACACCAACTACAATATGCACTAGGAGATAATGGATTTGGAGTTTTTTGGGAGAGTTAGGGGTTAGGGTATGGCCCTGTAATGGCATTGTCTTTGTACTTTTTCCAAATAGTTTGAATGTCCTCTATGAAGTTCATATTTCTGATGATCTAAGAAAAAAGAGATTGGTGCATGATGTGGCAAAGTATGATGCTAGGCGGAGCTTCTGGCCGGATTTAGATTATATTCCATTCAAGTGGAAAAGCGTTTTCTAAAAATCTGTAATGGTTCTTACATTTGTTAACCAAGCAATCATTGAAATGGTCTCATTTGAAGACTAACAGGAGAGTTGGGTTTATAGCCGTTTGAAAAAAGCCATTATGACAGCAAAGATGAGCGTTAGTGTTTCTCGGCAGTAGCCTTCATGTCTCTCCCCCTCTCTCTCTGCAGAACACAGAACATAGCAGGGAGTCCGTTACCCTAGTGTCTTCTAACTCTCTTTGGAGTTTGTCAGCTTTGGTCTTTTCAAAGAGCAGGCTCTGCTCGAGCTCCTTAATGTGGGCATGCTCCAGTTTGGTCTGCGTCTGTTAGTAAAACAAAAGGGGAAGAGGAAGAGAACACACCAGTGCCACCGTCACATGCC
>OMKN01031854.1:0-10139 GCA_900302345.1 Melanonus zugmayeri | reverse complement strand
CCCCCCCACACACACCCTGACACACACACACACACACACACACCACACACTACCTGACACACACACACACACACCACACTACCTGACACACACACACCACACACTACCTGACACACACACCACACACTACCTGACACACACACACACACACACACTACCTGACACACACACACACTCATTCCTGCGATAGACCTAAAGAAAACCCAAAGTAAAGCCCATGTTAGTTCTGCGCGGCCAAGCAGGTGATGAACCAATGAGAGGCTGCTGCTTCATCGTCCAATTGAAAACCTCCTGTTTGACCCACTTCCAATGTGCTTCCTCTGAGGCAGTGGAGGCCGTACAAGACGTCTCCATGTTATAAATGTGCTTCCTCTGAGGCAGTGGAGGCCGTACGTCTCCATGTTATAAATGTGCTTCCTCTGAGGCAGTGGAGGCCGTACGTCTCCATGTTATAAATGTGCTTCCTCTGAGGCAGTGGAGGCCGTACATTTCCAAGTTATAAATGTGCTTCCTCTGAGGCAGTGGAGGCCGTACGTCTGCATGTTATAAATGTGTTGCAGAAACGGGGTTGGATTAAGGACATTCATTAGCTTCTAGCAACACTGAGAGAGACTCTAATTTTACACCAGACCGGTATGAATGCACAGTCCTATTACAGAAAATGTGCGAACACATACACACACACACACACACAGGTGTGATAACATAACACATTTACACACACACATACACACACACACACACACACAGGTGTGATAACGTAACACATTTACACAAACTGCATCCTCTTTGTTTTAAGGTGTTTATGAAGTATTATGACTGCCGTCTCATTAAGGATGCAATGGAAGTATTTGCGGTGTGAGCCCCATTAGCATTTACAGTACACAGCCATTCATCTCGCAGACAGAGAAGAGCGGAGGCAGCATCTGCCGCAAATCACTCTCCAACCCAAATATTTAATCTGTATCCTAAGCTTCAGCCACACCTGACACACGGAGACTAATACCGCAGGGCACCGCCTCGGCGCTCTACTTTTGTGTACTTTGCAGACGGAGACGTGTGTGTAAGTCCCGGGCATTACCACGGATGGGCCGTCAGCAAGTATGGAGGAGCTCATCTGGGACGTGACATTCTGCACACAGGGAAACACAATAGCGGAGTATTTATTACCGAGGGTCCATCCGCACCCAGAGCCAGGTTTTCCTCTAATTATCCGGTACACACGTCACACCGGCGATGTGCCCTCAATAGGTTCACATCGTTCCTATAGATGGAACGCGCTGCAGAACCCCTCGTGGAGGTACAATATTTCACACGTGAAAACATAATGTCTTCTTAAACAAATGCATGCATGTCTTACGACCGCTTGCTGCCATACCGGGTCGGGCATCCCTAACGCATATAGATTCCCATGTGGCCCTGATTGTCTTACCGTACACCTAAGTTCATAACTATTATTTAGAACAAACAACAAATGATATGACAGTGGAGTTATTTAAGCAAGGTAGAATGCGGTCCAACGCCTGTTGAGATACCAGGAGCATAATGAATTATTCTGAGGAAGGGAGGGTAGAGAATGCAAGGCACTGCATGCATGCAGCGGTGTGTCCACTGCAACATGCTCGAGGCTGATTTGGATGAGCTGGACAGGCTCATAATACATTTAAATGCAAACTCAACATAGACAAAGCAATCTGTTTAATAACTGATCCTCTTTAATGAGAGGATCAGGGGAATCCGTTGTATCAGGATCTTGAACATCATGATGACTTAACACAGAAAAGCAGCAAATTCTCAGATTTGGGAAAATGAATCTATCAATACTTAATAAATGACTTATACCGTAATATATATACCTTAATAAATGTATGTGGGGGGGGGGGCTCTGTATATTTTCCTGCTTTTTTGTCCTTTTCCTGCCAATCACATACATGTCCCATTGACCTCATTAAGTAAGTTGTCCACAGTTAGCATGTGTGGCTTTTTGACTTAGACTTTAAAAAATCAGTGAAAGTCAGTAGATAGGAAAATATGTCGGACATATTTTATAATATTTGTTAGATAAAAATGACTGTATTTGTCATTTTCAGATGAACTACTACCAGCGCCAACAGCTTTTGGCCCCCACAGACAGATAAAAGCCACGCAGCCTTGCTAGCCTTTATACCTCCTTATTACTGGTACTTTCATGGGATATAATTTCTCTTGTTCTGTTTGCTTGCTCTCACTATGATATTTCATTGTGGTATCTGTGAGTTAATAAGTGCCTCAGTTTCTGACTATGTAAAGCATTGCAGGATCCATAGAAACATTAGCCGGGCTATTTTTCCAGACTGTGGAAGAAGCTTTTCCTCTTACAATTATTTCAGTGTGCACTTGTCCAGAATTCACCATGAGGGGAGGAAGCGGTCTTTTAATCGTAACATATGTGCAGTTGAAGTGTTCTTGGGAGTTTTGTGGCAGAGCACAAGAGTGTGGAAGCATAAAAGGTCTTGTAGCTCACCTTAAGTGTCTTTTGCAAGAAGGTCTTGAAGTGACATGTTCTTATAGTGGATGTGCAAAGCCTTTCAAAGTCATATCCTCTTTTACATCCCATTTATCAAGATGTCACAAGCAGTGTGATGTTACACACATTGCTCAAAGTCATACCAGTGAGACGACTAGTGAGAGTATGCACCTGCTGATTCTGATAATGGGTCAGACATTGAAGTCCAAACAGTGCTGCAAGATGGAGACTCTGACCCAGGGTCAGGATAGATACACTGAAAACATGGCTCTTTTTTCCTTGGCTTACAAGCAAAGTATCTTGTCCCTGCATCTACAGCCTCTGAGATTGCAAGTGAAATGAGAGTACTACAGGATATGCAGCATGGGTTTACTATGGGTTTGTTTTCAAGAGGTCTCCAGGAATATGGTGTGCCTGATAAGGCTTTACAAAATCTGGGGAAAAGTGTATATGAGCAAAGCTCTATGCAGGGCACACTACATGCACGTAGTGGCACCTTAACCACACAACACAAAATACTTCACTATTACAGGAAAGAATTCAACTAGGTAGAACCAGTACAAATAACGTTAGGCCATGATGACAAAGACAAGACACTTTCATTATGTTCCCATTTTAGAGAGCTTAAAAGCTATCTTGAGAAACAAAAGTGTACGGCATCACATTCTAAATCCTATCCATGCCGACGAGAGCATGCTATGTGATATTGGAGATGGGTGTTTCTCTAAATCCGATGATTTGTTTGCATCTGATCCGCATGCTCTTCAGATCATGTTGTTTCAAGATGCTTTTGAAGTCGCTAACGCTCTGGGGTCCGCCAGGCAAAAACACAAAGTTCTCGGTGTGTCTACACGTAATGTCTATGCACACAACCGATCCACTGTTGACTCAATAAAGCTTGTACTACTTTGTTTGGAGAAGGACCCCAGAAGGTAAGCCGTTTGGACCTGAGAGAGTTTTGGATATTGTGATGTCAGACTCCCACTATCTTGGAGGATATACTGAAAATTTCAGCTGTGCAGAATATTTTTGCAGGTACTGTCATATTAGAAAAGAGGATTTTCAAAGAAATTCTCTTTCTACAGCCACTGAGAGAACACCAGCTAGTTACAGTGAATCACTGCTGGATTTGAAAAATAACCCAGATATGCAAATGCACAAAGGCATCGAGTCAAACAGTGTTTTGAACAAACTCACACTCAACAGTGTTTTGGCAACTCGTACTGCTACTCAGGCAGGTGGTTGAGCTTGTGTCAGAATCACAGCCTACATGAAGGTCCTCATTGAGGAGTAGAATAGAGGCATCTCCTCTTCCCATTTAAAAAGCTAAGACCCAAACATCATTAGCTTTTACATTAAGCAGATCTCACATTACAGTTTGGACCATTAATTTGCGAGAGATGAGAGATTCGAGAGCTAGCACAGCTATTTTAAGAGGTGTATTCAGGCAAGTAAGAACTTCAGAGACATCACAAAATCCCTTTCAGAGAGGCATCATCAAACTCTCAGCTATTAACTGGATGAAAAGCTACCTATTCAACAGACCACAATATGTCATGTTTAATTGAACTTGATCAAATATTAAGACACTACAATGCGGGGTTCCTCAAGGAAGTTGTCTTGCACCTCTATACTCAATATTTGTATACGGTATACTACATATTTTAAAAAATGCTCGCGCTGCCACTACAATATATGCTTCCGCAAGGAATGCTACAGACTTGAGAAGTCTAATTCAAGATGAGTTAATGCAGATTTCTGAATGGGTCACTGAAAATAAGCTGAAACTGAATATATCCCAAACTAAATTTAACTTGTTATTTGCTCAAAGCATGCTCAAAGAAAGGAATGCAAACTATGTATTTATTTGCAAGGTGCTGATATTGAACAAGTTAAGGAGGCCAGATTGCTGGGGGTACAATAGATGAAACACTATCTTGGGCTGAGCAGAAGTATTTAAATCATTAGAAGGATTTTCTAACTAACACAACTACTAAGCAAGTCACACAATCCCTAGTCTTGTCACATCTTGACTACTGCCCAGCAATCTATGAAAACCATTTATACGCTACCTAAACCTGCTTGCCTCTCGCCTCAGAGCCCTCAGAGCCCTTAATAGTCATGACCGTGGCACCAGACAAGCCTTCAGGGGTCGTTCACCCTAAACCCAGAACTGATGCCTTAAAAAAGACTAATGTACAGGGCAATTACCTACTGGAACAGACTTCTGCAGACTGAGAGAAGATGTAATGCAAAAACAGATTGTTTTAGATTGGGTTTAATTAATCTGTTTATTGTATTCTGTTATGAGTTGTTTTATTTTAAATAATTCATCTTTTTTTCTCATTTATGATAATGGTTTTGTTTTTGTCTAATTGGGTATGTAGGGTATATGGAATTTTGTGTAGTGCTCAAAGCTGTTTGATAAGTTCAGTTTTGTGTGATGTTTCTGGTTATTGCTGTTATTTTGATATATGGTTTGTTTTTGCCTGTTGACTTTTTTACATTGTAACTGTTGTACTGTTTGACCCCAGGAAGAATAGTCGCTGCTGAGGCAGTGATTAATGGGGATCTGAAATAAAGAAATAAATCAGTTGCTGCAGGCCTACCAAAGCAGGGGCGATGTGTTCTCCCCTGAGTTGTATGATAGTCAGGTTAAGGGCACATTGAAAGCGTTTGATGTCTCATCATCAAATGCGGTCGTGACAGAATGACTGTATGAGGCACATGCTATGCAAATTACATGCTTGTCATTTTGAGCTGTGAAGTTGGAGAGTTAATTCTCAGGCTGATTGCATGTATTGTAGTGAAACAACAAAAGACTGCTTCTTGTGCTCAGACAGAAAAAAGCAAGTGTTGATCCAGATCATGGTAGAGCGTGATGGTGGTACTTTTACTTCAATTGGGTGCTTGCCCACCCTTTGTTTTAGTTTTTTTTGTTTTATATTTGTATTTTTACTGATTATAAAAATAAAACGAATACCACACGCATTAAGACATTCTGCCGGACATTCTGCCGGTCTGACCTGACCTAGTAGTAAATAGTACATTAAATAATAGTACAATTAAAAAGTGTTATTTCCCCTGAAGATGGCGTTTTGTTTGTTTGTTGTTTTTTGGGGGGGGCAGTTGGAGATGTAAGCAAGAAGCCCTAAACCACATCTCACTTAGACACTAGCACACAGTCCACCATGGAGCCTGTAAGGGAGAAGATCAGAAGCACACTGCCTTCCCTGGAATAAGGGCAATTGGAATCAAATTTTGGACCCAGGCTGAACTACAAGGGACTGGGAGGAGGTCTGGCCCCTAGACGTGCGGTCGCAGGCCCCCCGGTGTGTGGATATGCCCTGGTGCCCACAAACCAGCCCCCAGCTATGGGTTAAATAGGGCCACTGCCTAGTGGATACCTCGGGAGAGAAATAGGCTACGGGAGTCAACCCCTACAGAAAATCGATCCCCTAGGGTTGGCGTCAGGAAGGGCATCCAGCCCTAAAACAAAATAAAAATGTGCAACTCAACTATGGCTAGACAAACACAGAAGAGGCGGGGTACAGCCTTAAGGACCCCGTGGGCATTTTCATCAGTCTACGACAAAAAGAATGATGAAGAAGGAGGCCAAACCGCAGGTGGATCACATGCAGGAGATGGCGGCCGTCGGCCCGATGTACTGCAGGGAGGTCAGAATGGTCGGAAACGGAGCAGAGAGGAGCAGGAGGTGTGTGTTAGGGTGGCTTGAACTTGAAGTCTGCCTCACAACAAGTGATATTTTGTTTGCTATTGTTCACCTTTTGGAATTCACCAGTCCCCCCCACCCCAGTATCTCAGAGCATCTTGGTTGAGTCCGGTGCTCCGCCGTTTCTAGTTCTACCGAGCATCTGGTGGGGACGCCCACTGATGCATCCGGAGAAGTTTCAAATCCCATGGCAGAAGTTCCCAGTTAAATTAATGAATGCACTAAAGGAGAAGAGGAGACCACTACCAAAAGACAGAAGACACATTATCAGGATCATCATGGAAGACTTGATAGCTACTGACATCAGACCAGGCAGAAGCAAGTTGAAGCACAACAGCTGGTTGAGAAATACCCTGATTCCTTCTTGGATAAATGTGGCACAAATGTAGGTTTGGCCTCCCTCGTTATGCAAATGGAGAACCGAGTCGACAACGTCAGATGACATTATGCTTTCAGGTTACGGTGGTTATGATTATGGTGGTAGTCAGTGGAAACCCGAATCACTGAATGACTGACAACCATGAGGAAAAAAAGAAAATGTTGCAAGATGCCTCTAAAGAAAACCTTCTACTCGAGTGACATTAAAAGAGTAATGTCTGAAACATACAGCGCCTAGCGCATCACTCTGAATAATGAAGACAATGTAATTAAAGTCATGGAACAATGGCCTTACCTCTTTGAAACCACCCATCTGCTCAACGACACAGAGAAACTGATGGGATTTCCTGTCCAAACCAAATTGCTGAACCAAATTGAGGAGAAGGGCAAGACCAGCACCAAGTTTCTTGTGAGCAAGGGAATCACAGGAGTTACTACAGACCCATTACAACTCCTCCAGGGCGTAATGGAGTACCTTGCAGAGGAGCCAAAGGTGCTGCTACTAAACAAAGAAGTAAGCACACAGCATAAATGGCCCAGGGCTCCAGACAGGCGTTGTACACTGGTTGCACTGGTGCACCTAACTTTTTCATTTAGGTGCACCAACACATCATGTAGGTGCACCCAACATTTTTCACCATGCCTTTTGGCGCCGCAATAATACATTTTAAGTAGGGCTGCATGATTATGACCAAAATCATAATCCCGATAATTTTGATCAATGTTGAGATCCTGATTATTAATCCTGATTATTCATTAATTTTAGGGAAAACATTTGTATTGCACTTTCATGTTTAAATGAACAATAACAGTGCTTTCACTTCCATTGCTGTGCTTCACCGTATCACAGTGAATCTCCTAGCCCTCCTGTCATGGTCGTTTCTCCCTCAGCAGCAAAGTTGAAAATTAAAAACGAACGTGAAAAAAATGTTACATTTGTGAAAAAACCCCTGAGATGATCAACCCTGATTATTTTAAATAAGAAAATGTTATTCATTTTCAACAGAATGAGCACTTTTCTTAGTGGGACATGTTTTCGCCGAATTCTCAAGAATCAGTGCGCTGTCACTGTTTCACACGTCAACGGACACACACACACACACTTGCTAAATGTCAGGCGCACCGGTGCAACCAATGAAAATGTTTAGTCGCACTTGACAGGTTTTTGGTCGCACTCTGGCCTCATACCTGTTCTGGGTTAGTAGGTAGAGATTAGTAGGTAGAGATTAGTAGGTAGAAAGTAGTAGGTAGAGATTAGTAGGTAGAGATTAGTAGGTAGAGATTAGTAGGTAGAGATTAGTAGGTAGAGAGTAGTAGGTAGAGATTAGTAGGTAGAGATTAGTAGGTAGAAAGTAGAAGGTAGAGATTAGTAGGTAGAGAGTAGTAGGTAGAAAGTAGAAGGTAGAGATTAGTAGGTAGAGATTAGTAGGTAGAGATTAGTAGGTAGAGAGTAGTAGGTAGAGAGTAGTAGGTAGAGAGTAGTAGGTAGAGAGTAGTAGGTAGAGAGTAGTAGGTAGAGAGTAGTAGGTAGAGATTAGTAGGTAGATATGCACTATGTTACCACTGAGTCCTAAGCATTACAGAGAAATTCCACAGCAAAACATGTCACTCATTTAGCAGGTTGTCATTCAGCCCAGGTGGACATAGTGTCTTCCTTCCTCCTGCGCTGACCTAGCAATGCCTCTCTGAGGCTCATGCTGTGCTCCCCTCTCACAGGACTCTGAGTCTCCCTCTCTGAGGCTCATGCTGTGCTCCCCTCTCACAGGACTCTGAGTCTCCCTCTCTGAGGCTCATGCTGTGCTCCCCTCTCACAGGACTCTGAGTCTCCCTCTCTGAGGCTCATGCTGTGCTCACCTCTCACAGGACTCTGAGCACATCCTAGTGGTTTGTAAGGACATGCAGATCAGTGGACAACGTCACCGTAAACCACATCAGCTGTGTTCAGCCTGTTCTCTGAGCTGAACATCATGGACCCCAAGCGAGCAGTGCTGACTCTGGAGTTTATCCAGAGGTATGTTTTGACAATGCTCTTTGTCCATTTTATACTATACTTCATTTTGCGATGCGACATGATACCACAGGAGCCTGCTGTGTATCCAGAACTGGGTCTAAAGCGAAAAAAGGGCACAAAACAGTACAACGTTCCACCAAAACTGATTCCTGTCCTGAGTCCTGATTTGCAGGTCATTACACTCAGTCTCTCTCTGTCCACATCGCCTCATCTCAGTCTCTCTCCGTATTGCACCTCTACACATATGCACATATTTAGTTCAGAATCTGATTGCCTCTTTTAATTGTTGTATGTCAGCGATGATCAGTAATATATTTTTCTATTTTACAGCCTTCGTCTTACCCTTCCCCGCACCTCTGTAAGATCTTTTTCCCCTTGCAACTTTTCCAATAATTGAATCAGTGGATGTAATTGTTGTCATGTGTTTGTTTGCAGTGTTAAGAGGGAATGTAATGAATTAGCCAAATTTAGAGATAAGAAACGTTTATGTTTTTGTCCTTTGTATTTTACTTCAGTAATTATCACTGTAACCGTTAACTAACAGAAAAGTTCAAATTTTATTGCTGTAGGTATAATATTGACAAAAATTGTCTTTTTCTTTCTTTACTGTAGGTCAGGGGTGTCAAACATACGGCCCGTGGGCCAAAACCGGCCCGCCCGATGGTTCAACCTGGCCCGCAAGACGACGTCCAAAATCCAAGACGTCCAAGACAAATAAAAAAATGGGTTGACTCCTCCCCCTGTAGGGTTGTGTTTCTGGGTTGACTCCTCCCCCTGTAAGGGTTTCTGGGTTGACTCCTCATTGGTTTACTAGTCTTTTAACCATAGAGCCCAGCATTGTTCACTCTCTGCCTGAACACTCATGTGTTCACGGCTTCAGAGAGGGTTAGGGTTGTCTTTGTTCCCATCGCCTAACTAGAAGCCAGCTGAGAAAGAACAAGTCATATTTCATAGCCTGGGGAGATGAATTATCCCTAATTGAAGTCCATTCAACTCCTAACAAATGTAAAACATTGGGCCTATGAGCTGCTGGATTGTTGTGCTTTAATCAACCCCACACTCATCCTCAATGACCACTCAACACAAGAATAAGAATGAGAATGATGGAAGAAAAAGGCCCTTTCCAAACCGTGAAATAAAGCAATGTTTCACCCTTGGTACCATCGCTGATGGTAGTTATGTATGCTGGACACGCTGACTCTCACCTTTACCTGTAAATGAAATTCTCAGTCTTGATATACTCCTGAATATCAGGAAGATGAATCAACCATTAAAGTTCAAAAACCTGGGAAAGGGTACTATAGTCACTAAAGGTGTCATTCAGAGATAACACGTTCACTTTTGGACTGTTTCAGCATTTATGCAAACCAGCACATGTGTTGTGTGCATATATTTACAGTATATATATATATATATATATATATTAGTGCTGTCAGTTAAACGCGTTATTAACGGCGTTAACGTAAACCCATTTTAACGCCGTTAAAAAATGGGTTTTAACACCCGTCAAC
>OMKN01031849.1:0-11174 GCA_900302345.1 Melanonus zugmayeri | reverse complement strand
CTGGACATTCTACATCAACAGTTAGCTGTTTGTCCTTTTGATTTTTTTTTCCGTCAGGGTTTTTTTTTTGGTTTTTGATTTTGTTTTTGAATTTGATCCATTTGCTCCCTTTCCTGTGGTCATCAATTGCTGCTGTTGTTGTTGTAGTAATTGGTGTCGTTTATGGTTATTTTTGTATTTTATTTTGCCTTGCCATTTCACTTATTCTTATTTCTTTATTTATTTGTGAATGTGGTTATTTTGTGTGGTTTTGAATTTGTGAATTGAAATAGCAGATTGAACTAATTAATTAAACAAACTTATTCAGAATTATAATTGTATCATTCATAGTATATATATATATATATATATATATATATTATTTAATTTAGCTTCTATACTCTTATTTCTCAGGATACATACACAATGTTGAAAATAAAAAAAGAATACAGAATATAATAATAATAATATTTTATATAATAATAATAATAAGAGACTATTTTGACTGCTTTAACGTAATTTCCTCCCAGTGTGTCGGGTGTCATGTGTTTGTCCGCTTGCTTCTGCAGACACCACACTGTGACGCGAGGAATCACCAAGGGAGTGAAGGAGGATTTCCGGCTGGCCATGGAGAGGCAGGTGTCGCGGTGTGGTGAGAACATGCTCGGAGTCCTCCATCGCTTCTGCCTCAACGAGAAGATCATGATCATCCAGTCTCTTCCTTGACGACGTTGAACTGCAGGAACTACACTTCCCAACAGGAAACAGTGGCTCATGTATACCTGCTCTCTGGAGTCTACAGCCCAACACAGAGACTGTGGTAATTTAACCTGAACAGATCCACAGCTGGAATTATTGTTGGAGACAAACATTCTACACACACACACACACACACATTGATCTGTAACTGTTATGTTTTCATGGATCCTTGTTTGGAGAGTACAGATTTATTAAATATCATTTTTCTATCATTATTAGTCCATTTTGACTCTCTATGGTGTTACAAGAAGTTTCACGTTTAGTTTCATCAACCAGAATTAGTTTTATATGTGTGGCTCTTTTGCATTGTGAGGGTCAGATTATTGACCAAACAAATACACATTTTTGATACTGTTTAGTGTAAATGTATGTAAAATGTTTTTGTTACATACTGAATGTTGGTTGGTATGAATGTTAGTATGAATGTTTCCATTAAATGTCAAGTAATGAATCTTGAATTGACTGATGATTTGTGAAAACCTGAAATGATTCAGTTAGTCACCTAATCTGAAGAGAGGTGACCCAAAAGGTGAACCCCGCCCAGCACCCATTTTAAATATCTTTCTTTCTGTCTGTCTTTCTCTCTGTCTGAAATTACATACTCCACAGGCAGGGTGTGTTTTATTCACAAATCAGGCAATGGTACAAAACATGAAGCAAACAAAACTGTGATTTTGTGAGTTTATAAAAACAAGAGTTATGACAAAGGTTATTAGAACTAACGTGGTACAGGTGTGAGTGATCAGTAGGCTGGGGATGTTGATCTCTGGCATGAAGGTGTAGACGTAGTTGTTATGCTGTCTCTCACTTTTATCTCAGTGCTTACTCCACCAGACCTGCAAAAAGCTCATCCTGCTCCCTGGCTGGAGGAGCATTTGGCAGGTCTGCCTGCAGTGCAGCTCTGAGGTTGGCCCAGAAGAGCCTGTGCTTGGCCTTCTCCTGTGGCCACTCCAAGTAAGTGTGCTTGCTCATTAAGCTCTTGAGCTGGTGGTACTTGGAGGGGATCAGGTATTGAGGTACAGGTTCCAGCAGGACCAGGACCACGCGGTCTGAGCCCCAGGACAGATGCTGATGGCTGGCAAAGTAGAGCTCATAGTGGCACCAATCGCTCTTCACGAAGTGCGAGGAGAGCACAAACACACAGCGCCAGCTCTTCTCCACGCAGTGCATGATGTTCTCAATGATTGTCCTACCGGGCAAGAAGCTCTTCTCGTGATGACAGATGTGGAGCCCTCCTGCTGGGCCCTGGAGGT
Source organism: Melanonus zugmayeri (assembly GCA_900302345.1). Lineage (NCBI taxonomy): Eukaryota > Metazoa > Chordata > Actinopteri > Gadiformes > Melanonidae > Melanonus > Melanonus zugmayeri. Next base: position 9,183 of record OMKN01031849.1, on the reverse strand, counting down.
TCGGGAGGAGAGAGTCCTTCACCCATCCAGCATCATGCTGGCTATAGGAGACAAAGGCATGGAATTCCACTCCCAACATATCCTGCAGTCGATCATGATTGCTTTTTGCGCGATGTTTTACCTTGGCCCACTGCCAGATCATGCCCATGTACCATGGAACATCCAGGCGATGGCAAACGGTTATCACTGCAATGATTATGATGACTGCGGGGGCCAAGATAGTGGTAGCTAGGAGGCCAACATTGCAAGAGACCTCTGGGATCCAAAAATCTTTCAAGGTAGAGTCCCTCAAGGCCTCTGGGTAGCTGCAGGAATAGTCTGCTGGCCAGCTCAGCAGTTGAATTCTTCTTTGACCATTTTTCAGCTCAGACTTGATGCCAAGACTCCTGAAACTCCTGAGTGCACAAGTACAGATAAAGGGGTTATGGCTGACATCCAGAAATTCTAGTTTTGGGCAACTTTTCAGGTTGGTCACAGAAGGGGCATGAAGGGAGTTGGTTTTGAGAAGAAGTGCTGTTAATGTGGGAAAGCCGTCACACACTGGTAGGTCTTTCAGCCTGTTGGAACTCAGATTCAGGATTGCAAGGGAGTCCAGTCTCAAGAAGGGTCCCTGCGGCACAACAGAGACCTGGTTATTCTGGAGGTCCAGTACTTGGGTTCCTCTAGGCAGACATGTAAAAATGGTGTGGGTCAGCCCGTTAGAGGACAGGTTCACATGGATGAGGCTGGGTGGCCACGCACATTCAGCCTGACTGTCATGAGTCAGATGATTCAGACTGAGGTCCAAATACACCAGGGAGGTCATGTACTGCACACGTGTGCTCAGTACCTGAAAGTCCTTCAGATTGTTTCCCCTCAGAAACAATCTGTTCAACTGACCAAAAGTCTCGCACTCCAGGATGTGTTCACCCTCCACTCTGGAGAAGATGGTGTCAGACAGGGCACAGTTGGAGAAATCGAGCTGGCGGAGGGGACTCTGGAACTTCGGACAAGTCATGTGTATGATGGGCGTCTCCAATATTGCCATACTGGGTACTGGCATGTTGATGAAAAAGTTGTAGACAGCCTCTTGTGAAAAAAAGAAAGACTTTACCACTGCACGTCTCAATATGAAAGACTCCACAGCCGATGTGTTGCTCACGTACGTGTCATTATAAGGGGGTCTCAGAAGGGTCATGTCGGCGATGGTCAGGTGAGTGATGTTGGCCTGAAAAACTGTGTTGACAAAGTCAGTTAGATCATCCCATTGAATGACTATGTCAGTCAGATAGAGGCGAGAAATGTGGAGTTCCCCTTTTTTTCTCAACTGCATGATTATATCACGGTAACAACACGTCAAGCTGGTTAACTCCAGTTCGTCGAAAAGCAGAAGTGCGTCCCCAAGCAGATCATTCAGCGTCCATATTTGTCTTTTCGACAAGACAATCTGAAGCCTTTTAGCCCGGACATGGTGAAGGCTGCCTGCCACATATGTCATTCCACTCTTTAGACAAAGAGTCAGTGTTTGTAGGTTCACCCCTGCGATATTTCTAAAATCATCCATCTGTATGTTGTTCCCTCCGATTGCCAGTCTCTGAAGCATCGCCAGGGTCATAAACTCCTCCCCAAGGCTCATATTGAAGAACATATTGAATGCCAAGTTTAAACCCTGGAGATTCTTTGTGTGGAAGAGGTACGGCTGACCTGACAGGTTCTGAAGGTGGTTGTGAGACAGATCCAGTTCCTCCAGGAGAGGTGTCCCACTGAAGACCTGCTGGTCGATCTCCTCCAGCTTATTCCAAGACAGGTTGAGGAACCTCAAATGAGGAGTATTTTCGAAGTCCCCTGGACGAAGCTGACGGATATGGTTGAGGGAAAGGTCTACATACTCTGCAGTACTTGGCAGGTCACCTGGGACGACGGAGAGGTTCTTTGAGGAGAGGTCTATGATGATCATGGCAGTAGAGGAGCTCTGCTTGAGTCCGACCAACAAGGCCAGTGCCCAGAGCATAGCTACCTCAGACCTCATTGCTCGACTGCAATACAAGTAAGAGGAAAATGAATCAGAAGCAAATAGATACTTACTTCCTTACCATAGTATCACATATCACTACACCTGGTCTGTGTCACCTGTTCTGAGATGTTTACTGTGTACTGGAAAATAATGGCTTACTATTAAAAAAAAACACACAACCACATGATAGTTCTCTTAATGGGCTTAGTATGTGTCATATTTTTGATATGGTGGCTTATTTATCTGATGCAAACACCCAACAAGATGGGGAAGTGGAACTGCACTGAACATTTAATTGCTTTCAAAGGACACCTTTTTTTGTTTGCCACACAGCACTACTATGGCTGTGGTTATCGCTCAGCTGGGGCTACATGTAATCAGATCAGAACAGCTAACTGGGCTGTTACCTTGGCTGCCATGTTTTGATCAAATCTTGAAGGAAGAATGGGGCATGCATGGTGTAATCCGGCCATTAAACCACCGATTCTCCCCCAGTTCAACTGTGTTTTTGGTTCTTCCTATTCGTTAAAGGCCAAGTGTGTGTGTGCGCGTGCGTGCATGTGTTTGTGTCTGTGTGTGTGTGTCTATGTGATCTTTTTTCTGGCTCAACCCTTATATATAATATAATCGTATATTTCAGGTCTCTAAAATCTGATCTCTAACTGGCTATTAACAGATTGGCTTGGGTCAAGAAACCAGAAAGGATTCTGATCAAAATACAATATGAAAGTTAAAGAAGGATATTGTTTGGAGATTCAGAAGAACCACGTGTCTCTCTGTGTGTTAGACAAGTGAAATGTAAGGCACTTGAAAGTTGTGGAACCAAGATCAGAGTACAAGCTAATTATTGACAAATGAACCTCCTTTAAGGCAATCAACAACATACTTAATGTGTGTGTGTGTGTGTGTGTGTGTTGGTTATCAAGAGGTGAGGGAAATGGCGGAGGTTGGGGAGTTTGATAGTGTTAGAGGCTAGGCAATAAACCTACTTATGTCCTCACTGGTCTAGTACATGGAGTTATGACTCACTGTTGTGTGAACGTACACTATGTTGCAGGGAGGGGCTAAAGGAGAGCGCACGAAACCAAGGGAGAGATAGCAAAGGCTCAGCAGTCAGATGCGCCATGCCACTGCTCCTCAGCTCCTCAAGCTGAATCTCTCTCCATCCATTACTGGATCGATTCTGCGCCACCATGGATATGTTGATACTTATTTGACAAGTTAATTGCTGAAACTCTGGCCCAAGACCGCCTCCCCGTTTTTGACTCCCACCTGAAGCAAGGCACACTTTTCCCAGGATGCTGAACCATTTCTCTGCCCTTACTCTTCTGTGCGTCTGGCTCTCTCTTGTCTTGGTGGCATGGGGCCCGGACACAGTAGACTGCATCCAGGGGAGCGGCAGGAGGTTGTGGCAGCAGCCCAGCGTGAACCCCAGCCCCCATGCCGAGTCTCTCCTGCATGACACCTTCCCTCCAGGGTTCTTCTGGGCCTCCGGGACGTCTGCCTTCCAGACCGAGGGGGCCTGGGACCGGGACAGGAAAGGCCCCTCCATCTGGGACCTCCACACTCACTCCAAGGGTGGAGGGGAGAATGCGGATGTGGCGAGTGACAGCTACGCCCGCTGGGAGGACGACGTGGAGGCGCTGGAGTACCTGGGGGCGACGGCATACTCTTTCTCTCTCTCCTGGCCGAGACTTTTCCCCAACGGAGATGCCAGGGATAGGCCCAACACTGCAGCCGTGGAACACTACCGCCGCCTCATAGAGAGGCTGGTGGAGAGGCGGATCAAGCCTGTCGTGACACTCTTTCACTGGGATCTGCCACAGGAGCTGCAACGGCACTATGGGGGATGGAAGAATGAGTCCCTGGTGGAGCTGTTTGAGGAATATGCTGCCTTTTGTTTCCGTACATTTGGCAAAGAGGTAAAGCACTGGCTCACAATGCATAATCCCTATCTGGTGGCAGTGCAAGGATACGGGACAGGGCTGCACGCGCCTGGGGAAAAGGGGGAGGATCTGTCGGTCCCCCTCACAGTGGCCCACAACCTGATCAGGGTAAGTTCCATAGGGAAGGTTGGGGACAGAAATTATGGATTTGGGGAAAGAGTCTATACAAACAACAAAATTCATGCAGACATTAGTCTGGACTAGGTTACCTTGTTCTTTGAAGGTTAGCATCCCATAAAATGTTTTATTATCTTTTATCTGTGATTAGGGACTACATATATTTTCTTGCATTTAAGTCAATATAGAAAACATTTGCACAACATAATTGGTTTAACATGCTGAAGCATACATTTGCAATACATATTAAACAGATGCATTAAACAAAACTCACTGGTCTGGCTTATAACTCAAATTATTTAAAATTTGAGTTATATAATAAAAAAAAGATTTTAGAATATAGTGAAATCAGATTATATCTGTAAAAGACAATTGCACCTGCAATACTTGATATGTTATTGCCTAACCAGAGACTCAAATAGACATGTGGCTATGTGGGTCAAAGTCCACCACATCAGCACTTTTACCTTGAGAAAAAAACTGTTTGTGGCAGGGAGTAATGGAGATATGCATCATTAGTAATCTGCTATGCATGCACTGTCCTTAATTGTCATGCATACTCTGCCAAGTACAGCAATATACTTTTTCTACAGTATATTCAGAATTGTGCTCAATTTTGTTTTTCAGGCTCACGCCAAAGCATGGCACACATACAACACCCAATTCCGCCCGACTCAGAGAGGGGAAGTGTCTATTGTCTTGGGTTCTCACTGGGTCATCCCTCAAAGGAGTCAAGCCACTGAGGCCAATGTGGAGCTCTGCCAACGATCAATCGAGTCGGTGCTTGGATGGTTCGCCAATCCTATCTTCGGGGACGGGGACTATCCGACCTCCATTAAATCCCAACATGGGGCCCTGCTTCCCACGTTTACCCCAGAAGAGAAGGGTTGGGTGCAGAAAACGGCAGACTTCTTTGCTCTCTCCTTTGGACCAAATAACCTCCGTCTCAGCCGCAGCCTGATCCAGTATGGGCAGAGGATGAGCCCAAACCTGAGGAGCATCTTACGTTGGATACAGCTGGAATACGGGGACCCGAGGGTTCTGGTGGCAGAGGGAGGCTGGTTCTCTGAAGTTGCCGTGGAAACAGAGGACACAGTCGCTATATACCTGATGAAAAGGTTTATCAATCAGGTCCTACAAGGTGAGTTGGTAAAAATGGGGGGAGGTGAAAACGGCACAGAAATTGATTGAGATTTATAGGCAATTCATATATGGCACATTCTACATTTCAGCCATCAAGATTGACGGCGTGCGGGTGTTTGGCTACACCGCCTGGTCATTGGTGGATGGGTTTGAATGGAACTACGGCTACGGTTTGAGACGAGGCCTTTTCTACATTGACTTCAGTCAACCCAACCGGACCAGGGTCCCCAAAACCACCGCGCAGTATTACAGACATGTGATCAGCGACAATGGTTTCCCTGGCGATCAAAGCTCCCAGGAGATCATAGGGCGTTTCCCCTGTGATTTCCACTGGGGTGTCTCTGACTCCACTCTGCAGGTAAAACGAAGGGGAAGAGTCAGATGCGTGGTAACACAATAGTTACACACAGTCGCAGCCCTCGGGATGAGATTATCTTTTGACGAGCAAAAATGGCCCTGGAATTAAGTTTGTAATGTAGACTTTCATATGTAGACTGCATAGCATAGTCTCACTTGCATGCTATGAAGCTGAGGATATAGACTAGATAACTTATCTAACTGTTGTCCATTTATCTGATTTGCTCCTATTTCAGGTCCACTTCCATCCTTACTCACCTCAGTTTAGGGATCCTCACCTGTACAGCTGGAACCTGACGGGGGATGGAGGGTTGCATGTGGTCTCAGAGGTTAGGGTTAACATCCGAGAACCCCAGTGTTCCGACTACCCGGCCATCCACAGTCACTTCCAGCTGTTTGCCTCCACGGGGGCAACTCACTACCGCTTTGGCCTCAACTGGTCTTTAATCTTACCCCAGGGAGACCTCTCTACTGTCAACACAGAGGCTCTGAGGTAAAAATATTCACACATACAGGCATGAACACACAAACATGCACATACGGGCATGAACACACACATGCATGTTTCCTTTTAAAATGTCAGTTTTAGGCTTCTGCACTAACCCCCCCCCAGACAGATACACATTACAAAGCCATTCTTAATCAAATTTCATGTGATTGTTCTACCTGAAAGGTACTACCGTTGTTTCCTGACCAAGCTCCGTGAACATAATCTGGAGGCAGTCATCACCCTTTACTACCCCACACATAGAGCACATTTTCTGGGCCTTCCAGAGCCACTGCATGCCTCAGGGGGATGGCTAAACCAGAGCACGGTGGATGCCTTCCAGGACTATGCGGCACTCTGCTACCGTGAGTTGGGCTCCTGGGTTCGATATTGGATCACCATCAATGAGCCTAACAGATTGGTGGATGTGTTTTCCAACGTGGATCAGCAGCACCATGTGACTCGTCACCTTCTACTGGCCCATGCAAAAGCCTGGAGGCTGTATGAGAGGGAGTATGCCAGTGAACAGGGAGCCCTGGTGTCAATGGCACTGCATGCCGACTGGGCACTACCGGCCAACCCTTTCCTGGAGTCGCACACAGAAGCAGCACAGAGACTACTTCTGTTTGAACTCGGTCGCTTCTTAGACCCAATTCTGGATCCTGCACGCCTGGATCGAGGTGAGAAAGGGGTCTTCCCACGAGAGACGAAGGCATACCTGGAGCAGGGAGCTCTGGCATCGGGTCTCCCGCTGTCACCGTTGCCAAGCTTCAGCAAATCGGAGAAAAAGCAACTCAAAGGGACACTCGGTTTCATTGCGCTCAACCACTTCACCACCCGTTTGGCATCTCCATATCCACACACCCAAAGCTCTCAGCCAAACCTGCAGCAGCAACAGCGTCCCACTCATGGTTGCTTGCTGTTCTCTGATCCCAACTGGCCCAGCTCAGGATTCGGGCAGGCACTGGTGCCCTGGGGCCTTCGGGAGGTCCTGGGCTGGGTGACGGAGAGGTATGGCAGGGCTCTGCCGATAACTGTCACAGCCAGTGGTGTGGATGATCCAGCTCTGGTGGAGGACAGCCTAAGGAAGCACTACCTCAGCAGTTACCTGCAGGAGGCTCTCAAAGGTGACAGTGGAATATCTCTTTCATATGTGGAATCTATACAGCAAAACATTTAACTTCGAGCCACGGACCGAATTCATTCTTTATGACCCCTCACTCTGAAAGACAGACTTTACGAGAAACCTTTGAAACCATAAACAGAAGGAAAACACAAAAACACAGATAAGAGAAGATAAGCTACACAAGCATTAATACTTGCACTGTTATGCGCCCCAGTTGTGATAATGTTGTCAATCCATCGGAACCCATGTAAAGTTGGTTTGAGAGAGTCTAGTCTATCAATATGATATAATTGTACATTTTAGACATTGTGTTGGAGCAGTACATCAAGATGGTTAATAATCATGATAGCCCCGTTTACACTGCAGTTTCGTTGCAGGAATCTTGTGGCAATATGCCGGCTCGCCTTCTGTGTAAAAGGTACAAAGCCGGAATGGGGGGTCCGAGTTGTTGCAGCAATATGCCAGGAAGGGAGGTAGTCAAATTGCCGTGAAATTGCTGGCATTCCGGCATTCACACCTACACCACCTCATATGCAACATAATTGCATATTTAACAGATTCAGTGCGAACAGAGAGCGTCCGATGTGACGTGATTTCGGCGCGATAGTCGCCCGCGTCGGCCGACGTTATTGCTTCACACATATTGCCGGAACTTCATTGCGGCAATATGCCAGGATCTCTGTGTAAAAGGGGCTATTATGAAAGGCTGGTCGCATACTAGTAACTATATTCTCATCTTCTTCTCTGTTCGTCCTGCAGCTCTCCAGCTAGATGGAGTCAACCTGCAAGGCTTCTACGCGTGGAAGCTTCAAGACCGACACGCCCCCCAGTTCGGCCTCTTCACCTCCACCCAACACCGGTCGAAACCCAAGGCCTCGGTTGCTGCTTACCGAGACATCATTAAGCGCGGCGGTTTCCCGGGTGACAACAGCACGCAAAGCTGCAGGTCTAGCAAGTGGCAGGAGTCTTGCGCCATATGCGCACAGCTTCTGGAGAACAAACCCTTATTGGTGTTCGGAGCGTGCCTCCTGACGGCCACCATCATGTTGGGGGCGGGTCTCGCCGTTGTCCTCAGACTCAGAGGGAGGAGCATAGGGAGGGGCTGGGGGAAGGGGAGGAGTAAGGGGAGGAGGAGGACGGGGGTGTCTGTGTGCGCTGTCCCTCCTCACGTCAGGTGTGGACCATGGCAGAGGGTGACAACAGTGCAGTGTGTGACAGACAAGCTCCATGTAGTTCATTGCTAGATGCTATTGTCCGTATTACCATGTCTACTGTGTTTGTGTTAGTTGCTTACCCAATCGTAACTGTTGAGGAAGAGTGTCTTCATTCATTTTGCTGTTGTAAATTATTTTAGATTATAAAATGTTTTATGGGACTGTGTGTGTGCGTGTGTATGTGTAGGTGGGTGGGCTACTAACCTAATTGTAATTCAACAGCTGGACATTGTTTTTGTACATAAGTTCACAAAATAACACACAATGATGACTGAGGATGCATGTCCAGAATATTGCCAGAATGCCAATTTTGTATATTTTGCATCGACAATTTGGTTGAACTGAATTAGCTGTAATTTACATAATTAAGCCACAAGAGCACAGTATGCACTTTTTGTATGGATGACGCAATATATATTTGTGATTAGATTTGAATTGTTGTGACAATTTTTACCTATTTGGATGTAAATATGTTGTAAATAAATGGTGTTACATATCTAATAGACTTCCCCCCAAAATGCTGTTGACTCTGTAGACTTTGCTATCATACAAATGACTCCATATTTCTTTTAACGGAAAGAGCCAACCAACTCACTATCATCGGTTATAGTATTGTTCCGTTATGAAACATTACCACTACATATTTTGCACACACATTTGAGAAATGTATGAGGTTTATTAACATAAATGTATATAATCTATAGTCTATAATCTTGTTTATGTGATGGAAGTAGGCAAAATAAATGCGTCATGTCTTACAGCTTCACTATAGCAGGTCAAAAATACAAAAGGTTTCTCAT